>OX411306.1:103623888-103871388 GCA_948150685.1 Rhaphigaster nebulosa | reverse complement strand
TCAAGTTCTCAGAATTGGAAAGAAACGCAGAACAATTGACGCCTTAGAACTGACGGCTCTTAAAAGAAAATCCCAGGACCTGCTCCATTTGGGTTAGAGTACTGTATTATCTCCAGCTGTTGGAAACTGGAACACTGGAATTGAGCCTTTAATCACTTAACTTTGGAAAATAAAAATGGGAAAACTCCTCTCTTGACCTTTGGAGCTTTCCAACTGTCATTTCTTTAAAAGGTATTTAGGCGAGCAAAAGAGGGAAATATTCTTAATGACAAAAATACATTTATGCATTTATCCCTTTAGCGGCTCGATGTAGCGGGAGGAATTCCGTTAATAAACAAATTTAATTTCAAAAATAAAAATTATAAAAAACAATAATGCCTCTAAAAATGTAGAATATCCATCCCCTTAATTGACTGAACCCTATTGCTTTTTAATGAATACCCTTCTTCTCCTTCCAAGACTATTCTGGACCTTCCGGTTTGAATTGCGGAGGACATATAATTCATGGAACAATAGTCAATGTTCCATTCTATGTATACATCATAAATTCAATGTCTTGTTTGTTTTAGACCTTACAACATATAAATTCTCCTTTTATCTTTCAACTTTCATCTGAACCTTACTCATCACTTTAATCCTTTAGTGCCATCTAATCCATTAGGTACTCTTCAAGCTTGGTTTGGAGCTTCCCAAAATGAGTGTCAATATTGGACATCGGAATACATGTATTTAAGATGATTTATTTTACTTCGGTAAACTTTAATTGTATTCATTCATTCTTTTGGTTTATATTTATTTATTTTTCATTAAGTATGGTATGAATAGTTTTCATAAAGCTTTAATACCTATTGCTGTATGAATGGTTTTCATAAAGCTTTAATACCTATTGCTGTATGAATGGTTTTCATAAAGCTTTAATACCTATTGCTGTTAAATCTAGCAGACTGCATTATTTCTCAATAAAACATTTTATCTATCTAAATGTATCTTTCTCTTCGTTCTGCATTAGCTTAATCTATCTTCCTAGCTTCCTAAATAGACTGGAGTGTGAGAAATACTGCAAACTTTATCGAAAAGGATCTACACAGAGTATAGATTTTATACAGATATTATTTTTTAACTTAAACGAAATAAACTGAGGGAATAACAAAACTAATATTATAATTCCGGTAAGCGGTTCGAGATCATTTCAAATAATTTAGTTAATCATATTGATTTTGAAAGAATTACTGTAGAGCAATATTGGAACAAAAGATAAACCAATCCAGCATTGAGAGTCGAATCGGATCGCTCAGTCATTGGAATGAGTTAATTTGACTCACAACTACCGGAAGTGAATCTAATCAAGCTCATATCATTTTGGATTTGTTTTTTCAAACTTTTATTCACTCCATGTTTGCCTATTTTTAATGGAAAAAAGCGTTGTATGGAACTCTCTGGCTCTTGTTGCCAATTGGAATGCACTATATAAAGCTCTATCTCGTTTATTTTGAAATTAATCTTGCCAATTAACTAAATTTATACATATTATAACATAAATTAAAACCAATAAAAGTTCTACAGAAATTAAATGAATAGTAGAAAAAAAATTAGACCAACGCTGTTTTTCTGCAGTCGCCTATTTCTCATTCCGAAGAATAAACTATTAATAAAATAATTTTTTTGAATCAGTTCATGATCGGATCTTATATGTCTAATTGAAACCAAGAGAATTATTAATTATCAAAAAAATAAAACTCACCATCAATGATGAGGTAAGCAGACGAGTTGGCCATATTCTGGAGGACGGGAGCCATGTTAGCGTAGGTGAGAGTGCGAAGATGATTCTCCCTCAGGTTGAGGTAGCGCAGATGGTACTTGTCATCGAGGAATCCGACCGGCAGGCTGGTCAGCTTGTTCCCTGCCAAAGAGAGTCTCGTCAGGGCGTTGATACCCTTTAGGGCCCCGGGGTTCAGGAACTCCAGCACGTTCTTCTCCACCAGCAGTTCTTCTAGAGCGGGCATTTCCTGGAAGGTACCATCGCCGAGCATATTCAGGTTGTTGCTGGACAGGTCCAGTCGTCTGAGTGCCACCAAGCCCTATGCAACAGTACCATTTTGGCAATTAATGCAAAAATTAAAAAAAGAAAAAAGCTATGTATATAAAAAGTTATGTAGATCACATTCTACAATAGTGTGTATAACTTATGTTCTCACGGACGAAAACTAATAAAAAAAAGGAAATAGGGAGGCGAAATAACACACACGAGTGCTGGTGAAAGACTAATTTATTCTGCCTTATAATCATCTATTTATAGCATTAGGCTCTATTTACATTCCTGGTATAGGATTACATGTAATATTGTCATACCCACTATCTTAACTCCCCCATGCCAGTTTATGAACACTTCTCATAAACTTATATAATGAAACAAACAAAACAAAAACAACAAAAGGAAATACATTATAGAAAGAAATACATTATAGAAAGAAATACACTATATATACAACAACAAACAAACAAAAAAAAACTATAAAAAGAAATACACTATAATACCAAAAATAAACAAACTTTCTCATCCTGGTTCGTATGATCACAAAACTGAAATAAAATATTGCCTTTGGCTTATAGTTTACAGACTGCCTCCGTCTTTCTTTACGACACATAGGAGAAAGGATACTCCCACGTTAAGGTGTCGGGCTTGGCCCCCTCATGGGGATTTTCAATTGCTCCACATGGACGTTTCGCCGTTTTCGTGGGTCCCGAATGCTCTGGATCGTGACAATGTTATGTTCACGAATGACGATCACTTTGAATGGACCCTCGTATCTGATGACTTCCTTGCCTCGGTTTGAAGCCAATTTACGATATACAATCATTCCTATTTTGATTTTCTCCGTTATGTCCTTTATCCCCACATTTTCACGAGTTACCCTCCTACGTTTTTCGGACTCGACCCGGCGTCGCGTTCTTTCCCACACCCTCACAATTTCTACCCTATTAGTCGTCAGCATCCCTGAAAACTCCTCGTCTACTGCGGTTTCCCCACAATTCCTCCTCCTGTCGCGCAGCCCAAAGAGTGCTTCGAAAGGGAAAAATCCCGTCACAGAGTGTATCGAGTGATTATAGGCTGCCACGGCCCGTGGCATGGCCACATCTGGGTCCAAACCCTTGTCCACGTGGTATACCCGAAGGTGATCCCCCAACGTGCCGTGTAATCGCTCTATTCCTCCCCTGCTCTTAGGATGTCCCGGGGTATTGATGTGCCAGGTAATGTCAAGATTCTGCATCTGCTTCTTTACCTCTGCATTATCAAAGTCTCTCCCTCCATCCGACGATATTCTGTCAGGTATTCCGTAGAACTGAAACCAGGTTTCCAACGCTGCGATTACTGCATCTGCGGACCTCTCTATCACGGGATGGGCCATAGGGACTTTACTAAAAACGTCTATGACTGTTACCCACTTGAAACCTTTCCAGGTGAACGTATCCACCTGTAAGTCGCTGAGTGGTACGTTCGGTGTTGGCGTCTCTTCCTGTATCCCTTTTAGTGGATGGCGAGCGTACTTCGTAGTCTGACACACTTCGCATGCTCCGACTATGTCCTCAATCGTCTTCCTCATACCCCACCAGAAATACCTCCTTTTCAGAGCCTGCAACGTCTCGTTCACCCCACGATGATTTGTCTTCCCCTGATGGTACACCCGTGTGACCTCTTGTTGCTGTTCTGGGTCTCGGATAGATTCAACCATCAGCTTGCAGCGGACAAACGTCCGATCAACCCCTATTTTTTCCGTCCTCCATAATCGTTGAATCTTCTGCCAGAGCGACTCGTTCCCTACGTAAAGGTAATGAGTTTTCCCCGGTTGGGAGGCGTCCTTTAACACTCTGGAGATCTGCTCTTCTGTAATGCCAGGCTGTGACCAGATGGTCCTGATTTTGCATCTGTTGTCCTGGGCCTAATCTATTTTTGTCAGGCCCGAGGTCCTGGTTTTCCAGATTATCTGGCGCTTTTTCGGGTTGACGATTTCTTCCCTTTCCTCCATGTCTGTCGGCCTTCCACCCTCTGAACTTTCTCCCCCTGTTGACTCATGTTCGGTTTCTGAGTGCTGCGATCCTCGTTCTCCTTCCCTCTCCGGCGTCCATTCGCCCGGGTTGTCCCCTATATCCTCGTCTATCGCGTTTATTTGAATGGCCCGTGACAACCAATCTGCCACCACATTTTCTCTTCCTGGCTTATATGTGACCTCCATATTATATTGGCTGAGGATCTCCTTCCAACGGGTGACCCTAGCGGATGACTCCTTCAGCTTCCCTACCCAACGCAATGGTCGGTGATCTGTGTTTACCTTAAATTTTCGACCAAAAACGTACGGCCGGAAGTGTTCCACTGCCCACACTATACCGAGAAGTTCCCGTTCTATGGTACTGTACCGAGCCTCCGTGTCCGTAAGTCGCCTGCTCGCGTAAGCCACCGGTTGTTCTCCTGCATTTCCCTCTTGTGACAAGACTGCCCCCAAAGCGTAGTCACTTGCATCTGTGGTAATCGTGAAAGTCTTGGTAAAGTCTGGGAACGCCAGTACCGGTCTTTCCTGTAACCGTCCCATGCACCTCCTAATATTATCTTCGATTTCCGGGATTATTGCGATATGCTTGCCTTTTCGTAGCAGGTTATTGAGGGGTGTCAAATACTCCGCCATCTCCGGAACGAATCGGCGATAATAATTTAGCGTGCCTAGCAACCTTCTAATGCCCTTTACATCTCTTGGTATTGCCATGTTCCGAATCGCTTCCACCTTCATTTCGTCTGGCCGAATCCCCTCCTTCGAGATGGAATGCCCTAAAAATTTAATGGTCTCCTGGCCTAGGGTCGATTTTTCTTCTGAAAGCTTCAGCCCGAATTCCCGTAGCCTGTCGAATACCTTTCTCAAGTGCTCGACATGTTGCCCCTCGTCTTTGCTGAAGACTAGTAGGTCGTCCATATATATCTGGCAAAATGCCTCTTCTAGACCTCTTAGGAACTCATCCATGAATCTTTGGAAGGTTATTGGTGCGTTTTTAAGGCCGAACGGCATCCGCGTGAACTCGTAATGTCCCCGCTCGAAGGAGAATGCTGTTTTGTGTCTGTCGTTGGGGTGCATCCTTATTTGATGATATCCCGCCTTCAAATCCAGGGTGCTAAAGACTGTGGCCCTGCTCAGTCTGTCTAGGATATCCTCAAATCGGGGAATTGGATATTTCTCGTCGATGGTATTGTCATTTAATTTCCTGAAGTCGACGACTACTCTGTACTTCTCGGTCCCATCTGCGGATTTCTTCTTTACTGCCCATAGGGGGCTGTTGTACGGCGATGTGCTATCTACTATGATGCCTTGGGTCTTGAGATTCTCGAGCTCCTCCCGTATATGTTGGCGCATAGCTTGTGGGTACCTCCTTTCTTTGACATATGTCACCCTCTCCTGTATCAGCGGAATTTCATGGACTGTTCTCCCCGTAGCCCCCAATATCTCGCCTTCCGTAAAAAAAATATCCGCGTATTCTCGCTTTATCGTCTGCCTCCAATGCTCCGTCTGTTTGATCGCCCCTACTCTGATCTTGCCCCGTGACCGGCCCTTTCTCGCCCTATACCTTTTCCCGCCTATTCGGATGTCCCATTGCTGACCCCGATTGCGAATCCTTGTCCCTAATTTGCCTAACAGATCGCACCCTATTATCCCACCGTATTCTCTCGGCATGCTCTCCACTATGTGTATCCGCAGGCTCCCTTCCCCGGTTACCCACCGGTTCAGCTCCAATTCTACTTTACAGGGCCCACCCAAAGTGATCAATTTGCACTTACATACCTGCAATTGGGGTATTCCTTCTCCTTTACAAATTTCTTCTAAAGCTCCGCGACACATAATCGTGTTTGAGCTGCCCGTATCTACCAAACACTTCACTCCACTCGCGACACTCACAATTGGCAATTCCACGCATCCACTCTCCACATTATTTATGATAGCGTGGTTGCCGCTCTCCTTCCCCTCTCCTCATTCCTCATCTCGTCTGCCTCTCCCCGCTGGCGTTCTTCTTCCTCCGATCCTCCTGCTGCTCCTCCCTCCTCGGACTCGGTCTTCTTCTGGTTCACTTCCTTCCTCTTCTGTTCCCGATGATTCTGAGTACTCCGTTACTGATGGTGTTCCTCTCTTTTTCCATACCCTTTGCGCATTTATCTCCATGGGTTCTCCGCGGACCATTTCTCCTCGTCTACTCATGTGGGGACATTGCCTCGCAATGTGTCCCTCATTCCCGCATTCAAAACATTTTGTGCGAGGACATTGAGCTACCAGGTGTCCTATCTTTCCGCATCCGTGACACTTTCTCTCCTCTCTGGTCCAATTCTTTCTCTCCTTTCCGGGTCTTTTCTCCCTAGCCGCTATTCTCTCTCTTCCCCCGAACTCGGTATCTCTTTTCTTCCATACCTCCGGTCTGGTTCGGACCCTCCTATAATTCACTCTACTCCATCCTGCTTCGACACCCTCTCCCTGTCGGGCTTCCTCGTCACGGGCGCTTGCGTCCATCATGTCCTGGGCACACTCTACGAAGTTTTTCTCTCGGGGTAATCCATCCTTCTTCCCCGTGTCCCGTGCCAATTGCACCTTCAATATCGTTGCCAGGAATCCCATCCTGCCCTCTACCTCGGCTGCATTGACTGTCTCCCCCATCTTTTCTGTTATCCGGTTAAACCGTGCTAACAACGATCCCGCATATTGTCCGTTCGTCTGATGAGGTTGTCTTGTCTCCCGGAACATCTGTAATATATCTTCTTCTGGGGCCCACCGGCCTCCTCCATATGCCTTCTTCAATCTATCTTTTACGACGGCCCATGGTGTATCCTCGTCTGCCTGTATTAGGTTCAAAACGTTTCTCTTGACCCGACATACCAGAGCGGCTTTCAGAGCGCTCGCGTCCATCGGGTCAATTAAGTTTTCGGCCGCCTTAGCCTCTATCCGCGCCATCACTCGGTCGCCTCCCTTGAGGAAATGATTCAGTTCCCCAACGCCGCCGTCGAATCGTTCCAGGTCCGACACGGCCTTTCTTAGATCCTGGGATGTCGCCGTCCTCACCTTCAGCCATTCCAGCGCGTTGGCGTGCGCTGATGCCAGGGTCTCAGTCGGCAGTGGCGGAATTTCTGATGGTAGTGTCAGGAGTGGCGCTCTCAGTACTCCATCCGTCATTTTGTTATCTCGATGCACTAAAAAGAAGAGAAAAGAAAAGAAAAGAAAAGCGACAAAGGAAAAAAAAAATCTTATCTTCTTACTGGTCTTCTTTCCTCCCGGGTTTCGGCACCACTTATGTTCTCACGGACGAAAACTAATAAAAAAAAGGAAATAGGGAGGCGAAATAACACACACGAGTGCTGGTGAAAGACTAATTTATTCTGCCTTATAATCCTCTATTTATAGCATTAGGCTCTATTTACATTCCTGGTATAGGATTACATGTAATATTGTCATACCCACTATCTTAACTTATATATATATATATATATATATATATATATATATATATATATATATATATATATATATATATATATATATTCCAAGTCAATTGTAACCTTTTCCAAATCAAATTGTCACCTTTTCCATTTCAATTGTAACTTTTTCCATTTCAAATGTAACATTTTCCATTTCAATTTTTCCATTTCAAATGTAACCTTTTCCATTTCAATTGTAACTTTTTCCATTTCAAATGTAACCTTTTCCAAGTCAATCGTAACTTTTTACATTTCAAATGTAACCTTTTCCATTTCAATTGTAACTTTTTACATTTCAAATGTAACCTTTTCCATTTCAATTGTAACTTTTTACATTTCAAATGTAACCTTTTCCATTTCAATTGTAACTTTTTACATTTCAAATGTAACCTTTTCCATTTCAATTGTAACCATTTCCGAATCAACTTTTTCCATTTCAATTGTAACCCAGCCGTACATGAATTAATTCAATATTATTAATTTTATTATTAGAAATAATTATTTTAGTTACTTTAATGACTTTGAAATAATTTCGGTATATTCGTTCGACATTTTTTCTGTTTATTATATAATTGATATTAAGTGCTAATTTCAAGTAGGCAGTTTAAATTTCTGTAATAAAATTGTTGTTTATTAATTTTAAAACATTTATTATTTATTTATTGGGGGGAGGGTAGATTTCATCGATTTAGTGATCGTTCACTAGGCTTTCGAAGTTGTTAAAGTCAAATTTACTACCGAAAATTTGTACGACCACGAGTATTTCTACTAAATTATTAGTTTTCAAAATTCTTCAGTATAGGTTATTCCGTAATTCCGTAAACTCGGTTTTCAAGGAGGCTATTTCCGAATTCACTATATGATTTCCGATCGTGCCTGCACATTTTGTTTTTCCGTTGCTATTGAATATTTCTATGATGAAGGGGATGTTAATTAGGTTTTTGAGGGTTCTGATTCCATTTTTTTAGTTGGGTTTTGGATCACGCATGCGCATTTTGCATTTCCGTTACTGTTGGAGTTTTCTATGATATATTGATCGCTCATAAGGTTTTCAAGAATTCTGATTCCATTTCTTATATTGGAATTAGGATCGAGCATGCGATTTCACTTTTCTCTTACTATTGAAGATTTCTATGATAAAGTTTATCATTTATATATATTATTTATAGTTTATTGTTAATTAGGTTTTCGAAGGTTCTTATCGAGCATGCGCACCTCGAAGTACGACAGATGAACAAAGTTATTTGCAGGAGGCTTTTTCGAGTTTTCTTGGTATTAGAATTCAACTGCAAGGGGAAGAATTGTATCAACCCTCTTCTCAACATTCTATGCATTGATTGCCAAATGCTAGTGGAAAAATAAATTTGAAGCTTGTCCCAAGAGGATCGCGCTGAGAGTGTTAAGTGTTAAGAAAAAATTGTGTCAATGCAAATAGGCTGTGATGGTTAGGACAGGTAATCAGAGGGTAAAATGATACAGAGGAAATATTTGATAAGCAATTCAGTGCGATGGAAAATAAAGGAAAGACTAAGGAAGCTAAAGGAGGTGCAGAAATAACCCAAGGAAGGATAAAGCAGAGAGGTACGAAGAAGTCAGAAGCACAATAGATAAGTCAGGATGCCAAGGGTCACGATGACCAGACGCGCCGGAGAATTAGTCTAAGTTCATTACGCCTGCATCTCAGCTAATACTGGTCCGATTTAAATGATTTTTTTTCCTTTTGTAGGGAATTTCACCAGCTTTCGTTTGAATACAATAAAAGCACCAAAATTTTGACGGATTTTTTTTATTCGACATTTGGATTCTACGTATCATGAAACATAAAACCTCATATTTTGAGGGATGTTACAAATTTTTTTTCTTTGGTTGATTCCAAATGTCTATTATTGAAAATAATAAACCAATATTATTGAAAATAATAAACCAAAAGCATTTACAGATAATGATTTTTTTTAAATTTATTATTTTTTTTTTATTGCCTTATTATGCTGATTCCAAAATACCTTATTTTTATAAATGACCGAGTTATGGGCTTATAAGATCTCTAATCGACCGCCATTTTGAAACAAACAGACGGATAGTACTGTCGAGTTCCGAGGATCATCCCGGGGTGACCTGTGACATTGGTACCGAATCTCAAGAAAGTCGATCCAGCAGTCTCGGAGAAAAGTCGCGGACGGCGTACGGGGTACGGCGGACAGCGGACGGACGGATTTTTTATTATTCGATATTTGGATTGTACGTATCTTGAAACATAAAACCTTAAATTTTGAGAGCGGGTTACAAAATTTTTTTCTTTGGTCGATTCCAAATGTCTATTATGGAAAATAATAAACCAAAACGTTAGAAGTGGATCAAGGAGCTTATGCATCAAAGAAAAACTGTCTGAAGGAATGAATTTAGGTTGTAACGGACCTCTTAGTTATTTATGGATGGTACTCGATAATAATATGAGAGAATCGATATTTTTACGATTGCCAAAAGTCAAGAAATTGCGTCATCTTCCGTGCGGTTTTAAATGTTCAATAAAAATAAAACTTTTGAAAATTAATCTTCCGAACAACTTATGATTGTCCGAGCACATGGTTTCCCCTCTCTTGCTAGCCCCCTTCCCCTGCACTCATCTTGGCGGTAAAAGAAAAATGTTTCTCTTCCTTTGTAGGCATTTAGATTTAAATACTTAAGACCGACATGGATATACAACGAATATCCATTTGTTTTTTTTTTTAATTAAAACTTTTCGTCATTAATACAGTTTTTACTATTTTTTTTATTATTTTCTTATATCTAAATTTTTAGAAATAATTGATTAATTGTTCCTTATATTTGTAAAATTTTCTTTTTCCTTTTTAAACAGAACTGTTAAAAAAAAAACATTGTAATATTTATTGGATGTAACAAATACTGTATTAACTGGATGTATCCTTATAAGTTTCATAAAAATAACTAGTTCATTTATTTAGTTTCATAAAAATAAATGAATTAGTTATTTTTATTAAAACATATTTTTTTTTTTAATTTCATAAGTGGACACGGGTAAAATGCTTATATCTTGAATACATCTACTAGGGAAAAGTCAATAAAAAGTAAACGACAGGCGGATATTGAATGTCAGTGATAATAAACTGCAGTATAGATTATTACATTAGATATACAGCGAGGATAAGAAAATTTGCAGAATAAATCTGGAACAAGAAGAGAAACGACCAATTAAAAGAGAAATTGAACAAGATGGAATAACTTGACCCAGCCAACATGAAACGTCAGTTATGTTTCACGAGATAGCATCAAATTAGAAAAGTATGTTCAGATTTTTTTTTTCATTTTTAATTTATTAATCAAAAAAAAATCTATGAAAGTACTCACCGAATATAGCTCATTCAGCAAAAAAAAAAATTATCAGTTTTAACGATAATGGAACAAAACATGTTTACAACACTCGAAATATATCTTTATATTTAAGCAAATAACAAGCATACTGGTTATTGATTGATAATTTAAAAAAAAAATGAAACAAATTATAAACGTATTAAGTATAAAAAATCCATAATAACAGTGGTTAAAGACGTCAGAGGAAATTTCAGCGTTCTGAGCTGCATATTCAGAACAGAGTTGCCTCATCAAAATTCCAATGAAATAACTTCTCTACAGCTCTTCACACAAATCCCATTAACATATATTTAACGCTCCTTGGCCTCATAGGTATTACTATTATACATAATTAAAATTTATTCTCATAAATTGGAATATTCCTAATGAGACTATGAAAGTTCGAATATTATAAATTATATTTTAACAAAAATAAATGGATATCTGTACGAATCCGTATATTGAGGCATACATGATGATTGCATATTGCACCGTTTTGCATATTTAATAGATATAGCATAGTTTTTGCAAATATGGACAAAAATTGTCATTTTAGTAGGTTATTTTTGCAATAAGGGATTGATAAATTATTTGTCACTTCTATAAATTTGTATTACTGAAAACTAGTTTCGAATGTTATACATTCATCCTCAGTTCTAAAAACACACAAAAAATAAAAAAAATAAGCAAAATCAAGTTTGGTATTATTATACATATTAAATTAGATTATTATAAATCAGTATTCTAAAACATTTATGAATTATGAATTTAATTAAGACAAGAAATCAAATACATGTTGGTACTCACCAAGGTTTAAATGGTTAAACCAAACAGAAAAGTTTGTACTGGTTTCTTCTAACAATGAACGAAAGGTAGGATGAACCGGAAACGGAACTATTTGACCTAGGGAGCTGAAATTTTTAACATTATGTTCAGTTTCAGATGCTGTTTTATAAAATATCTAATATGACCAGGTTAATTTAAAAAGAAAAAAGTTCAGAAAAAAAAGATTTTTTTTTCAAAAACTCAAAATAGAAATTTTTGATTTTTTTGAAAAAAATATATTTTGTTTAAGCTCTTTTTGACAACATTTATGCCAAATTTCATGATGGTACTCCTATGGTATCATTAAGGAAAAAAATATTTTCTGTTTAACTTTCAACTAAAAACGAAACACTTAAAGAGTGATTTGAGTATAAAAAGTAGACTCTTTATGCTTAAATGTTCAAATTTTCTATTCATGCAGGTCAAGCTTAATTCAAATAAAATATCAGTGTCAATTTGGTAAGTTTTGTTTATACTTAACAATAAAAAAATAGAGTAATCATGATAAGTAACATTTTGTATAATTGATAAGCTATTATAAAAAAAAATTATATTTAAAAAAAAATATTGGTGCTAAAGACAGCCTCCAAAGTTCAACAGACAACAAAATATTAACACCATTTCAATTTTTCCAGTGGGGTGTAGAAAACTTGCTATCAATCACTTTTTTTTTATGTAAATAATGAAGAATACGTTGAAGAAGAGAATACTTTAAAATCAAGATTTGAAGAAGCTGTAGCAGTTGTTGGGAATCAAAAATTTCATGCATTCATCCCTCTCAATAAAGTCCAAGTCCAAACAAAACATATTCTTTTTCTGACAGTACGGAAACTCACCAAGTTCAAGTGAGTCCCGGTGATGAAGACATTCTGTTTGAAGAAATTGTGGTGTATGTCGCTTGTGCCTATGAGCAGGAGTAGTGGATGGTATGTGTTCTATAAAAAGATCCCGTTGAAGAAGAAGTTAAATTTTGTTTCCTTTATCCGAATGGGCCATCAACATCATTCACTTATCCAAGAAAAGCATACATTTTAATTGTGCCAAAAAACTTTATTTTATGCAAATAACAGAAGTCTCAGGCAGAACTGAAGTCTCGACAATGGAAACGGCAAAAGCTTACCAAATTTTATATACAAAGAAAAAATACCTCTACTGAGCACTAAAATAATTCCACTGGCAGCCTGGATCAAAGTGACTATGTAATAGCTTGTTAAGTTAACAAATATTATTGCACAAATTAACAGCTTTTTACAATATAGTTTTATAAGTCATTAAATAAATATGATCACGATAATTAATACATTTTCAGTTTGAGCTAAAATTCCTGGATGAAAAATTGTTAACATTTGTTATTCACCAGGTTATTCTTGAATGTTTCCAATTCGTAGTATTGTTTCCTTGACAGTATCACTTTAGGCTAAACATCAAATACTATCATAACAGGGTATTTTTAAAACTCGAACTTCAATACAGAAAAAATTTTTTTTACCATGTTACCATAGAAGTACCATCATGAAAATTGGTATAAATTTTGCCAAAAATGAGTTAAATAAAATATATTTTTTTCAAAAAAATCAAAAATTTCGATTTTGACTTTTTATAAAAAATTAAACTTAACTTTTTTTCATCTCAGAGGTAAGGTACAACCAAAAAATAATTAAAATCTAAAATGTTGACATAAAAAACTAGTTTTTTATTGGTTGATTTGGTGTGGAATTACTCATATTATGACGAGCCGCTACGAAAAGCCATTGTTTTTAACAATCTCCTAGTTCATACCCGTTGAAGCTATTAGGCCCAGAAAGCCTATTAGGAATCGCGTAAGGAAGGGTGGGTCGGGTAAGGGGGAGGAGGAAATGTATACATATATTGTAACGCTCTACAAATAATACTAGTATAATATAATATAATATTATATGCACGTATATGTCCCTTTAATCTCTGATTTAGCGATCTTCCAGTTTTTCCCGTGTATTTGGCTGCTGAATCATTACAATTTAGTTCGTATACTCCGCTTTTTTGGAAAGGGTCGATTTTGTCTTTAGGAGAAGAGAAATCTGAGGATAGGGTTTTTTATATTTTAAATGCACGGTTTAATCCTTGTTTTTTCAATTCATTTTCGACTTTGGTGGATATAGGGCTGTATATGGAATCAAAAAATTATGATTCGGGATGGGCCTATCTTCGGGGGTTGTTGAATAGATATCGTTAATTGTCTTTTCTTGTATTTGTTTTTTTAAAATATGATTGATAGTGGTTCTATGTACCCGTTATTTTTTGCTATGGAATATATTATTTCAATTTCTTTATTATAGTTCTTATTATTTAATGGTATGTTCAAAAGACGGTAAATCGTGCTATTAAAGGCTGCGAGTTATTGTGCTATCGGTCTCCTAGTTCCATTGTTTATAACGGCATTCGTATGGGTGGGTTTCCGGTAAATTCCAAATTCATGATGTTTGTTTTTTATTGAGATTTCTAAATCTAAAAAGTTTATGGTTTTGTTTTTTTCCAGTTCTACTGTGAATTTAATCGAGGGATGAATTTAGTTTATTTCCTTTAAAAAATTATTTATTTGTCTTGTCGTACAAGACCATAGGCATATAATGACAATGAGTATATGATATGTTGAGCTAGTTGAGAATTGTTTGGGTCAAGATTTTTTTGTTCTAATTTGCCCATAAATAAATCTGCAAGAAGGGGTGAGAGAGGGGAGCCCATCGGTAAGCATTCTTCCTGTTTGAAGAATTTTTTATCAAATTGAAAATAATTATGCTTTATACAAATATACATCAAATTATAAAGATTTTCTAGTTTTTCTAGCGGTGCTAGATTCGATAGGAATATTAACTATTCTAAAATTTCTATTGTTTCTAGTGGTGGGATACTTGTGAAAAGATTTGTGACGTCGAATGATATTAATTTCGCGTTATCCGGAATTACTATGTTCTTAATTTTGTTGACTAACGCTATTGAGTTTTTTAACCGTGTGTTGTGGGGAAAATGAGATTCTGGTTTTGAATAAATTGTTCAAGTAATGGGCAAGTTTATAGATCGGGCTATTGATGTAAGTAACGACTGGTCTTATGGAGATTTCCGGTTTGTGTATTTTTGGTAGGCGTTATAGTCGGGGAGGTAGCGGTTTCATCTCAATGAGAGTGTATTTTTAATTATCCGGTATCAATATGCTGTTTTTTATTAACTCGCGGACTTCGATGGCAAATTTATTCACCGGATTTTTGATATTAGGAAAACCGTTATTGTTTATGAAATCATAAACTTTCTTTCTATAATTATCTCTTTCTAGAATTATTTTTTGCAATGAAACCAAATAAAAATATTGCATCCCATGCTTAGGGAGAGCAAACTGGCATCAAATTATTGAAACATTGATTTTTTGCTACTTGAAGCTTTAGACGAAGGCAATCAGATTTTTTTTTCTTCATTTAACACTAGGACGGGAGAATGTACCTACCTTGAAGGACGGTACCGTAACAAAATGGGTCTCAAAGTCTTAAAAGAGGACCCGTCTTTCTAGTGTTAAACAAGAAATATAATTGAAGTCTGAGGATGTAGCTTTTAATAAAAGGAAAATTTCCTTTACCTAAATTATTTATTTGGTGGGGCTTTTTTATAAATGTGACAAAATAAATATTTAATTTTTTTTAAATTATTCTATTTTCTTGTCATGGTAAATAATTATTAAGACTAATTAGTAAATTATCATTTGGGTTGATCTTAAATAATTTATAGTTAATCTTTGTTTTTCCATTACCTCTCATTACGAAACTATTATATATTCCAATCTTAAATTAAAGATTTACCGATAATAACAAATTTACATTTATTTATTGATGATGATGACGTATATGAAGCATTTCACAAATGCAGTATTTATTTATTTGAATTTTTTTCAAATTATAAACCGAATTTTATTAAAATATTTATATTCTTTAAAGAAATAAATAAATATTTGATGTAAATTTTACTTAACAGAAAATTAAATGTAACGAGTGAACATGCATATTATTAACAAAACTTATATTTTTTATATTTAACCCTGAACAACTTGGAAATTGAGCTGAACCAGGTTCCCTTGACAACTATGAACTATGAAGTTACATTGAGACTGATTTGAACCATAATAGTTATAACTGTGTGGCAGAAGCTTACTCATTGATGACAAATGAGTCAGCTTTAGCAGTACTTAATAGAATTTGAACTCATCTGCTTGTTGAATTTCCTTCTAGTTTCTGAATCAATAAGGCCCAATTCGTATACTAATAATTAGAAAATTTCAACTATCAAACCTGCTAGGTCATAAAACATATTTTGTTGAATAAATTATATAAATGTATTCCAGTTTACTGTTTTATTAAATAACAGGACTTTTAGGGCATTATTACATTTTAATAAGAATTATAATCATGAGTTTAAAAAGATGATTTGAATTTTAAAATTTTCAGAACTATATTTTATCTAGAATATATTTTTTATAGTAGGTACTTATGCATGTACACTAACGCATGGAACACCTTAAAAAATTCAGTTACAAAGTGAATAACCACAATTTTCACAATAAATCTTATAATGCACTCTTTACTAGCTCATTAGAAAATATTATTATTTGAAATAACATAATAAACTCACTTTTATCGATCAAGGCAATCAGTCCGTAACATCGGGAAATAATTAAGTATTAATACTTGATTAAGTATAAATACTTAATCAATTAATTAACACTTAATTACGAACTGATAGCCTTTCACGATGTAATGTGAGAATGACTGAACGAGTTTCGGTAGAGAGCCAGTGCGTACGCAGGAATTTCTTTAGGGGGAGGGACCGGTCCTAGGAAAATATAGCTGACGTATTTGAAGTATAGCTAATTTACGTAATTTTGCCTTAATTCAAGATAGTTTTGAGCAACAGACGCAAATTTTTGTGTGTTGCGAATTTTTAGAACAAAATTCCACTCATATTATAATTTCACCAGTTTCAAAAACAACTTTTAAAATCGGACGAAAATGTTGGCTTTTTGGAGCTGAATTCGGATGGCTATAATTTCGATCTTTCCAAGAAAATTGGAGAAAAACGGACGAAGACTGACGAGTACTGAAGGTTTTTAGATCATAATATTTAGCTATAATTTTTTTTATTTTTGAAATAATTTTTATAAAAATCGGATGAAAAGTTGGTTGTTTTGAAGACTTCTGGTGCAAAATTCGCCTAGCTATATTTTTCATTATTGGAAGCGAATTGTCAAGGTTCTGAACCTTTAAGGAGCAAAGTTTTGCTTGTTATAATATATCCCTTTTTAAGTAATTTTTTAAAAATATAACGCAAATTCGAGTGTTTTGTTCGTATCTGGAGCAGAATTCAGCCCGTTTTAATTTAACGATGTCATGCTACATTTTTCATTATCGGTACATCAGCAGTTGTTCGGCAAAGTTGTAGAAGTTTCTGGGACAACTGTTTGGTTTCCTGAAGATAAAAGTTTCATTTAACACATTATATTCCTATTCGTTAAAATTGTTGATTTCTTAATTGGTCTGTTTTAATTGAACCTAAAGTTTCTATTATAATTCGAAGTTTTCAAAAGGTATCGCAAGATCCTAAAACTGTATTAACATCCATCAACTGAAAACCATCAATTTTAAAAATTAGTTTCGAGTTTTGAGGAAAAACAATTCTTTTTCTCCAATTTTATTTTCTTCTCTCTTCTCTCTCTCTCTCTCTCTCTCTCTCTCTCTCTCTCTCTCTCTCTCACTATTTAATGATTTTTAGGGGAGAGGGCAAGATCCCCTCCAGCGTGCGCCCATGAGTTATATGATAATAAGATTTATTTGGAACAATGAGAAGGATGTAATTGTTTATGCTAAGACGGAAGATCGTCATATTTTGGTTTTCTGGTTAATTTTAATATGAGATGTTCAAAACTTCAACAAGATGTTCAATTTTTTCTATGTTCAAAGCCAAATGTATTGCGTACCCATACCAAACTCTTCCTCTACCTCTGGGCTTACGCGTGTACCTCACTTCGAGGAACATTCCTGTCAAATTTTACATCCGACACTACAAAAGATCAAGTAGATCTAATTTTTTTAACTTAAGCCAATATTAAAAAAACAAATTCACGTAGCAGCCAAGGAAACACCGACATTTTGGCATTATTTTCAGTTTCTGATCGATATCTCCCTCTGTATGCGCGAGAAATATTTAGCTCTACTTTTAGAAAACCAAATTAAATTTTCCACAATTTTCGACCTGAACCAATTCAGTAGGTTAAGTGGTTCCTGAGATATAGGCTTCAAAGATTGTATATTTTTTTCCAAAAAAGTAAAAATCTATATTTTGATCTCTTAATTTATCAAATATCATAGAAAATACTCATCTCATGAGAAAAGTCATCCGGAATGAACTTGATTAATTTGGCTTTAATTTGAGCGATAACGAGCACCTCTAGACTGAATGCTTTCCGAAAACCTTGAAAAATGGAATTTGGGATTAATCAATGAAGCAGTTCAAGAGAACGTTTATTGTAATAACTAGAATTTAAGTTTATTAAAAAAAGAAAATAGAACTCTTAGAAGTAATATATACAACCGTATAAAAGAAAAATTCTTATTAATTTCATTAATCTTAACGGACCAGGCTTCAAGAAAAGATCTTCCGAATTATATTTTTCGGCCCAACTAATCCGTGTGAAAAACAGCTATAAAAGTGACTTTATTTTCATTTTTCTATAATAATTCTGTCTAATGAGCTAATAGTAAAGGGTTCAGCATAACAAAATAGCAAAATTTGCAGATATACCACCTTGAATATATTATATATTAATGGTATATATATATATATATATATATATATATATATATATATATATATATATATATATATATATATATATATATATACAATATATTAATATTATATAATGTATAGTATATTAATATTATATAAATACATAATATATTAATATTATTTAATACATAATATATTAATATTATATAAATACATAAAATATTAATATTATATAAATACATAATATACTAATATCATATAAATATTATTATCCCTTGTGTGATAGGCATTATTATTATTATTTTTTTGTTTAAGTTGCTTTGATTTAATATATTCCATAATATACAACTTATTTTTTCTAGTTCCTTCCATTTGGAAGGTAATGAATTATGACCGGTTTTGTCATATTCGTCCCACTGTGCGACGATATGGAACATATAGTACAAGGTGCACGCAAAAAGAATGAATCCGCCATGCCACTATGATTCCATTTTTAATTTAACGGCTGGTATAATATTATATATGCTATTCTAGGTAGGTATATATCGCCGCTTCAGAGCAGGATTATCTCATCTCCAAATTCAGCTTTTTATGTATTTTATCTCTTAAGATAGTCCCTATTATACTTAATCCTAAACTTGGTAATGTGTCACAAAGGACAGTTCTTTTATTTACTTATTCTCATGATAAAGTTCTATAATTACAATTTTCTGCCAAGTTCTTTTGAATAATGTATTTTATAATAAATTTTTATAATAAATTTCGGTAAATTAAAAAGTAATATATTTAAAAAATATATTTTTAAATATACACATTTTTTTAAATTCGCCAAAATGTTTTGCCATGTTCAGAGTTAAGCTAGAAAATAAAAAAATTGATTTACACATTCATTCGAATTTCCTGCCAAGTTTTTAGGATATATATTTTTTAATATTTCTTTGTAAACAATAATAAATTTAAAAAAATACTTTAGAAAGAATATTTTTAAATACATAAATTTCGTTTAAATTCAGGAAAATATTCTGTCAAGTTCAGGGTTAAGCAAGAAAGTAAAAAAAGTTGGTCTATACATTAAGTAAAACAACAAAAAGTAAAAAAAAACTCCCTCCTGTAAAATTTTCGGAATTAAGCTACTTCTGCTCTGAAGCAGCAATAGTCCCTATATATATATATATATATATATAGCAGCAATATATATATATATATACCATTAATATATAATATATTCAAGGTGGTATATCTGCAAATTTTGCTATTTTGTTATGCTGAACCCTTTACTATTAGCTCATTAGACAGAATTATTATAGAAAAATGAAAATAAAGTCACTTTTATAGATGTTTTTCACACGGATATATATGTGTGTGTATACATATATATGTATTATATATATATATATATATATATATATATATATATATATATATATATATATATATATATTATATATATGTATGTATATATATTAATGTATATATATATATATAATACATATATATTTATACACACATATATATATATATATATATATATATATATATATATATATATATATGTATATTGCTGCTATATATATATTTATGTATATATTTATGCAATGAAGTGCTTCATATGCCCTCAAATGCCAGGTGGAGGCTGATATATTTGAGAAATAAATGGTTTATCATGGTATTTTTGGTGTTATAGTTTACAATATACGTTATTCAGACTATACACAGCATATGAATTTTTTATAATTACAGGATTAGATACAAATGACCCTCATATTCCCCCCACTTTTCAGAGCCTCCGTGGCGCAATCGGCTAGCGCGTTCGGCTGTTAACCGAAAGGTTGGTGGTTCGAGCCCACCCGGGGGCGAAATATTTTTACTAGTTAATTCAGACAACAGAAACAATATTTTTATTCAGAAAAAAAACAGAAGCTATTTTCCATAGAATTGCTTTTTATTATTTGAAATCGAATAAAACTTAATGATTTTAAAATTAATTTTTAGCCAGCATATTAAATATTTGACAAACATTACTTCTAATATTTCATGCAAAGTAAAGTTATATTTAATAATTAAAGCGAGTAAATGTAAAATGATTTAATTCCCTTTTTTTCAAAATTGTTTGGTTCAGATTACAGGCCTATGATTATTATTTATACAACCATAGGCAATCAGAACAAAAGCTAAAATTTTTAATTAGGCCATATTTCTTTTATATTATTAAAGTTAAAACCTGAAACAGGACAATGAGGTAGTGATAGACGTGAGATATATAATGTGTATAATAAAATATATAGGCATGAATACCGACTATTTATTTTCTGTTATTTATTGTATGCAAGAGATCAATAATGATTTAATTTAAATGCTACCACTGATTATATGAAATTATCGGTACTATAATTACAATCATGCCTGCCAGGTTCAGTGATATAACAATATACAATGAATTGTAAATAATAAAAAATTTCATAAGAAACATGGGGCACGGTAAGCTATCATATTTTAATACATTTTCCATAGAATTCAATGCAAGCCACATCCACTGTACACACAACAAATGAATAACGCGTATTATTAGCATCATAATGTTCTCATACATTACACTATAAATTACTAATTTAATTATGTTATTAATTATTTGGTATTGACTAAAAACCCATTTTCATGAAAAAAACCAGGCCTAGTCAATTCTGATGTTAGCATAAGAGAAAATTAAATACTGATAGTTATTATCATCGAGTGAAACCGTTGAAAGGAAATGCGATAGGAAATGTAAACAGATTGATTTATCTGGGTTACAGAACACGACATAAAAACGTTATTCAAATACAAATGAAATGAGGAATCCGATGGTTTTAATTGTGTTTATTTTTTATAATAAAGGGACCGCTCCACTTCATTATTCACTGTTTTTATACTTTCAATGCAAATTACTGTTAATTTATATACTTCCAATATTATTAATAAAACCTATGAATATAATGCGATCATTAAAATATTCAATTATTTTTAAATGAATTAATATAGGATGATATCACACAATGATAATGGAAAAGAAACAAGACTGGTTGCCTAAAAGTATTCGAATTATAAGTAGCGTATGCCAATATCCAAGACGATCTAAATAGGATCAGTGACTGGGCAAACCTGAATAGATTAAAGTTAAACGCTACGAAAATTCAGGCCATTGTTATAGGTTCCAACTCCCTCCTCAGATCCAACGTCACCTTCCCTACTTTAATCAAAAATGATCACCCCATTACGTTCAGGTCCTCTGTTAAAAACTTGGGTATTACTATTGACCGAACCTTGTCCTGGAAACCCCATGTCTCCCAAAATTTCCCGACGGTCAATAAATACCCTACAATTATTACATCGTTCCCGACATCTTCCACAATCAACCCATAATAAGCTCCTCGTTTCCTCTTTTATTTTTCCCCACTTTGACTATGGCAGTGTGGTTATAAGGTGGCCTCTCGATTGTACTCGAGGACAGATTGAAGCGAACCATGAACTGATTTTTAAGATTTGTCTTCGGTTCCTCGAGGCTATTCCACTTATCCCATCTTTATGGCGAGTTGAAGCGGCTCATGCCCCCCATCGGGCGACAATATTTCCTAGGATCTTTCCAATACCAAACCAGCTTCCTCCCTACATCGTTGATATATTAATTAAACTTCTATTTTTTTTTTTTATGCTGACGAAGAGTTTATTTATATTAGCATGCAAATAAATTTCTTTTAGGAAAAAAAGTTGGCCACTTTGCATTGAAATAAATGTTATTAAATGATTAGAATTCCACTATAAAATATTTGTTATATTTTTCTCAGAATAAATTTAATGAAACAACAGCAAATAATTCAATATTCATGAAAATGTTTATTTGCTTACGGTTCTTTGTAATTTTATACAAGACTTGGAATCGAGAAAAAAATGAACATTGAAATTAATTAAGGTAAAACTAAATAACATATAAATACCAAGGCCTAACTAGCGCGATGGTCCGATTCCGATGTAACTAAAAATCATTGCCTTCATATCGTCCCTTACTAAACCCCATCAAAATTTTCAAAGTCAAGCCTAACGCAATCATCCCAACTACATTTCGGTCGAGCCGTAAGAGGTCCACTCGCAGTATAACGAAACCGCAAAAAAGCGGTCAAATGAAAATTTACGCCTTAAACAATACCTGTTCAAGGCAAATTGTCCCAATTTTTTTAAACAGTATATCCATCACCTAACATAAGATTAATATTGTGGAAATGTATGATAAATCACACTAAACTAAATTGCTTTGTTTTAATTGTAATATCCTTATAATCATTCTATATGTAATTATTTATACTTATGACATGTTTTTAGCCTGTAGTCCAGTCAATGAATGTTCAAAAGGGGATTGTAGACGGAATTGATGGGACGACTTGAATATACTTCAGGACTGTTTTTGGACCAGTTAAGAGGTAAACATACTAAAAGTCCTCGGATCTTAGAACAGAGGAAAAGAGTGGAGGAGAAGGTCCAGTTTTACGTTTTTATCTCGAAAAGGTTCGCCCTAGCTCAAAAATTTCATGTAACAAATTGAAGAGCATTAAATTCCCTGCAAGAATGTTCCTTTTAAAATTTTTTGTGAATTAATAAAGTATGAAATAATATGGCCAGAATGAAGTCAGAAGATACCTCGAAAGTTATTAGAAGAAAATATTTACAAAGCAAGAATAGTAAGACCGAGGATAAGACGGCTAGATTGTGCAGATGAAGACTTCAAAACAATGCTTGGTCTTAGAAACTCGATAGCAGTCGTAAAATGTTGAGATGATTGATGGTTTAAGCTATAGGCGGCTGCGACTCACCCCGAGTTGTAGTGCAGGTTAAGTAAGTTAAGATTAAGTCTTCTTATAAATGATGCATTCAAAACTAATTTAATGAAATAGTGATCCCTCATTGAACGTAATAAAAAGGTGATTTTAGCCATGACTTTTATTTTCTTGTTCACGTACCACCTGAAGCATCCTTGCGTACCAGCAATGTTACGCGTACCACGGTCAGAGAGTCCCTGCTTTAAAGAATCGCTCATTATGCTACCGACCATATATTTCGTTTTATATGTTCTAAATATTTTTCCTTTCGACTGGTCTATGTTATTTTACTCGATTATTAAATTCAGAAAGTGTGTAAAACAAAATAAAAATCATAATTCACACCATCTTTTTTTTCTTAATTCTTAGTTTTTCTTAATCCTCTTTTTAGTCGTATTTTACCCGAAAAAAATAGATTATTGCAGTGGGTCGAAGGTCGGTGGTGAGCGGCGGGACTGCGTTTTCTATCCGTTTCATAACCCCTAGAGCCCGATTATGGAAGATTTGGAGATGTATGATATATATATATATATATATATATATATATATATATATATATATATATATATATATATATAATTTTCCTCTACATTTGAGCACCTCCAGCCTCTTTGGGTCAAATGAGCTGAAATTCGGTATGTAGGGCTTTCTTTTAGGCAGAACGATATTATTAAAAAATGGGTAAATTCCATTTAAAATTTCGGTATGTTTACCTGTAATTTCGGCGTTTTTTCAGTTTTGCGCATCACTACAGCTCCACCATATTAGTTTAAAATTTATATGTGAATTGAGTTGGTGTTTGAGAAGTATCCTTTGTGGGTCTCGACTTGGTTCCTCCACCCTTCTGGGTTTTCCGATTTTTAAAACATTTGTGGACCTTTAAAACCCCTCCAAATTGAATTAGGGATATATATATATATATATATATATATATATATATATATATATATATATATATATATATATATATATATATATATATATATATATTATGCTTTTCTTATTGATTAAATGTATTTAAACTGTCTATAACTATGTATCTCAGCGAGTAATAAATGTGTATGATTAAAAGTATAAGAAACTTAAGTCATGCGTTTTTCGTATGAAATAAGATTTATTTTATTAATGCTATGCGTGCGTCACTTAAAATGATTTATTTTACCAGACCGCAATTCATTATACAGAATTTCGTTGCAACGAAGGGTCTGCTGTAACAAAATAATTTAGATTAACGCCCGTACTTGAGGCTTAAGCCGAAAAATTTATTTTCTGGGATGAAACTGAGTTTTGTCGTAAAAGAACGAGATATCTGTCGAGTTTAAGTTGAGACCTCTCCCTGTATTTAAGCTGTTATGTGTCTCGTACGCAAGACCTGCGGCGGGAATGTTTCATTTTTAGGAATTGCTTTTCCTGATTATAAACGATTTTTTTTGTTAATTTAATCTAAGCTGTCTAGATAGATAATTTCGGCAAGCGGTGAGAAGATATTTAATTCACTTGAATAATTAAATGTAAATTGAGTAAAAAACAATTCTAACTATATTAATAAAAACAATTCTCAAAAAATTATTAAAATACGATTTGTATTAATTTAATTTAATTAACCTTGAATCAACATCGAAAGAAGTTTCTGTCTGGATTTGGCTTTTGGGCTTTTGACGGCTTTGATTACCCCTCTCCCCCCCCCCTCCCCAGCCGTTTGAGCCCTTCTCACGTGGGTTGTGATTTTTAAATGTTGCATAAATTTTGAAAAGGATACATTTGGATTTGTGGAAAAAAATTTCATTTTGAGTTATGGGTAATATTATAATTTTGTTTGCTACAGTTACTGTCCTAATTAATTTAATTGATCACCTATCAAATTAACAGACTGAACCTTAGACGACAACCCACAGTGAGAGGGGCTCAAACGGCTGGGGGGTAATCAAAGCCGTCAAAGATCCAAAAGCTAAATCCAGACAGAGCCTTCTTTCGATGTTGATTAAAGGTTAATTAAATTAAATTAATACAAATCGTATTTTAATAATTTTAATTAATTAAATTAAATTAATACAAATCGTATTTTAATATTTTTTTGAGAATTGTTTTTATTAATATAGTTAGAATTGTTTTTTTACTCAATTTACATTTAATATCTTCTCACCGCTTGCCGAAATTATCTATCTAGACAACTTAGATTAAATGAACAAAAAAAAATCGTTTGTAATCATGAAAAGTAATTCCTAAAAGTGAAACATTCCCGCCGCAGGTCTGGCGTACGAGACGCCTGACAGCATAAATTCAGGGAGAGGTCTCAACTTAAACTCGACAGATATCTCGTTCTTTTACGACAAAACTCAGTTTCATCCCAGAAAATAAATTTTCCGGCTTAAGCCTCAAGTACGGGCGTTAATCTAGATTATTTTGCTACAGCAGACCCTTCGTTGCAACGAAATTCTGTATAATGAACAGCGGTCTGGTAAAATAAATCATTTTAAGTGACGCACGCATAGCATTATAATAGTCGCTAGCTTAAAATTAATCTTATTTCATAAGAAAAACGCATGACTTAAGTTTCTTATTCTTTTAATTATACACATTTATTACTCGCTGAGATAAATATTTATAGATAGTTTAAATACATTTAATCAATAAGAAAAGCATAATGTTACTGATAATGAATTTTTATTTAATAATTCAGGGAATCACAAGTGCTTTTCTAAAATCATCCTTCTATTTATAACGATACACAAATGTATATCACAGTGTTGCCCGTGACCAGTATTGCAGAACTGAATTACGTTTTAACTTAAATAATTTATTGATTTTACATCTTTTATTAGACTGTTTATTTTTTATTTTATAAAAAATTGGGACTTATAATATTTATTATTCTTAATTAATCACATTAATCACCTCTAATAACCCCTAGAAAAATGATTTAATTAATCACATTTCAAACAAATTTTATTAAGATACATTGAGACGTTTCGGTCTTTTTTGATTTTGGACATTTTCAAACTTTTGCATTTCAATTATATAACGAAAAATGTTAACACCAATAATTAATAAATTAATATGTGCAGCATTAGAAAGTAATTGTTCAACATTTAAGTGTTTATAAGTGAGAGGTGAATTTGTTTAATAGGAGAAAGAAATTGATGAATAGGTATTCTTGAATCAAAAATGTATATTGCCAAATTGACTTATTGATCATAGTAATGAAATATATATAAAAAAAAAAACTTTCATGTGCTACTCAGTGCTAAGTTTTTCTTCAGGTTAGGTTCTTTAATGTTAGTGACTTTTAGCGTGAAAAGACAATCAATAAGTTTGTCCCAACACTTTTAAAATTCCACGAACGATTTTTAAAAAAAATCACAGACTTTTATTATCTCAGAAACGTTTGAGAATAAAGCCTGCTTCAGAAAAAGTAGATGGTTCAGATGAAGTATATTCACACATTATAGTACCACGATAAAAAAAATGTAAAAATAGATGCATGAAAATACCATTATGAAATAACCCAGATCGATAATATGTGCACTGGTTGCTACCATGAGAGAAAACAAATACCGAACTGGAAAATTGCTTTGAATATCCATTTCACTGGAGGTTTAATCAGCACACTTTATTACAGTTCAAAATATATCCATATATCCAAATTTTAAAAAATAATATCAGAATGCATCAAATCCAGAATCAAATCCGTGCTAGAACTTATTTTTTACTTATTTTATCAATTAATGTGTTATTTTAAAATTAAATTAAATAGCAGTTTTATTAAATGGATCGAGCGGTAATGACGTTTGATTAATATATGTTTTGGGCCTTAAAATATCATGACAGCCGACCAACCTATTCAATTTAGTTTTAAATAAATAATGTCAACTTTTACTTTCATATATTATTTGAATGAGATATGTGAAGATTTAAATCAAACAATAATGTAGGATCAAAATAAGTCCACATACCCTGAACGTATCCGAGGTTACTACAGTCAGCTGGTTTCCATGAAGTTCTAGCTCTTCGAGACTGTATAAGTGAGAAAAGGCACCATCATGTATGACGCTCAGGTTATTCCTGTCCATGTAAAGCTTCCTCAATGACGGAAGGGAGACGAACACTTCCCTCTGCAACTCGGCGATCTTGTTCTCTCCGAGTGTGATCACTTTAAGATCAGGCAGTAGGGAAATGGCAAACCTTTTCAAGTGGATAATGTTGTTCCTTGCCAAGGCAAGATCTTGGAGGAGAGTGAGGTTGGCGAAGGCGTATGGTTCTACTGTTTCGATGTTGGCGTAAACGATTTCCACTGTCTTGAGATGCGGGAGCTGACGTAGGGCTTTAGTGGGTACATAGCCAAGGGAACTCACAACCCTGATGTGGAAGGTGAGTTTGGTCAAATGCTTCTGCGACTTAAAGGCCGGCCAAACTTGGGAGTTCTGTGGCTCTCCTTGGTTGAAGAGCCAGCAGTTGGCATCTGTTGCGTTCTGCCACTCCATTGTATCGCAATAGCAGTAAATATTCAAGTGCCGCTCGCTCTGCAAATTACAAATGTTGAGTGGGTCCGTTTTCACCGGTTCTTTGCTCTTTTCATCTTCCTTCTTCCGTTTGTCCTCCCGAGTCCTCGTGCGACCGGTCACCGAGGAAATGAAGCAGCATGCAGCCAGCAGGAAAATCAAACGCCCCTTCATAGCATCAACCTGAAACATTAAAAAAAAACATTGCTGTAAGTCTTAGTGTGATCATAAGTTACTAAACTTTATCTACATCATAAATTTAAGTTCTTTCATCCATGTAAAATATAATGTAGATGCATAGGCAATGATTATAAAATATTAATTAAAAAACAGTACAATGTCCACCGTTATAGGAAAGAATATTCTCTATAACCATCACCAAAAGACAGATGTACCATCTGTTCGATAACAACTTGTTCACTGATAGAGAAATTATCTAGATAACTCACTAATCCATAGCTGCTCTGCATTAGCTCTAGATAATATTCTTGTTTATTGCGAACCTCAACATTTAATTAGGAACATTCAGGGCAATTTATGCTAGCCTTTATTTTATTTGTATGCTTAAGTCCAGCTCATATACTTTATTAGTGAAATTAAATAATATAACAAGCTCAAATGTTCCAATGAATTAATAATTCATAAAACGAATATCTGTTTATTGACTGTTTACATTTATAATTAAAGAAATGAATAGTTAATTGTACGAATCGCTAGACCGAAAGGGTATAAATTCTGATCAATTGTATTCCATGTATCGAATAATAAACCAAAATCATTTAGGTATCATATATATATATATATATATATATATATATATATATATATATATATATATATATATATACATATATATATATACGAGGTGTGGCTATTAAATCACGAGACTGACGTTGCAATAAAATATATTTTTATTTTATACCTTTTATCACTTACTATCACCTTCAATATACACCCCTTCTCTATCCCTACAACGCTCCATGCGAATTTTCCATTGTTGGAAACAGTGCTGGAAGTCATCTTCTGTCAGCTCCTTCAGGACGCGTGCCGCTTTCTCTTTTATAGCTTCCACGGTAACATGTGATGAAACGTGGTTTTTTACTTATGATACGGAAACGAAGCGCCAATCCATGCACTGGAAGACCCCAACTTCACCGAGAGCCAAAAAAGCTAGAATGAGCAAGTCAAAATTTAAAACAATGATGATTGTTTTTTTCGATATTCATGGGATTGTGTGCCTTCACTGGGTTCCTGAAGGTCAAATTATTAATCAATACTACTACCTTGAGGTACTTACAAAACTATCTGAAAGAGTAAGGAAAAAACGACCCGAAATGTGGAAGGACATACCATGGGTTCTCCACCAAGACAATGCGCCAGCTCATTCCGCGTTATTTGTCAAGAGGTTCCTAGCCCAGTACAGCATCCCAGTGTTAGAACATCCACCTTATTCACCAGATCTTGCACCATGTGACTTCTATCTGTTACCTAAGGTGAAATCTTCATTAAAAAGGACGAGATTTGAGTCCGTGGAAGCTGTCGTTCCAACTCCTAGGTTTTAAAATCGTAGCAGATAACTCCAGTTCATGATAAACATCGTCTCCGGAGGAGAGTTTATACAATTATAAAATCGAAAATGCTTGGTAGATAACCCAAACCCGATCATTTCGTCAAAGTATTCGCTTACAATAGATGTTACTATCGTGCGTTATTATTGAAAATTAATGCTTGAGATATTTTATCATACTGTGAATCAAAAACACAATCCAAACCTAGAGATTAAAACGAATGTACGCACATACAGGTAAAACAAGATAAATTCAAGACACTCAATAACCTAGGGAATAAACTAGAGTTGAAGATGAAATAGATGAAGAGTTTCGATTCTTAACATTTATTGTTAAGATGGAAAAGCTAATTTCCTCGGAAAAAATTAATTTATAACACAGTTTAAAAGTTTATGAATCCAATGAAAGTGTAATTACTAACCACGTGTTGGTCCATATTCGATGTGTGTAGCAACAAACTGGAAAACAAAAAAAAATGAACCGTCATACAAAAGGAGCAAATGACGAAGTGGTTAATTGCATGGGCGCCGTTCCCTATGGGCCGGTGAGGATGCATCCTCTCCTACTCCCCTCCCCCCCAATGTTTGAAATGGTCCCATTCGCCCCCATCAATATTTCGAATGTTCCCGTTTGTTTATGAATGGAAAATTCGGTAAATACGAGTACAAAATGACTACAAACTTTATTAACAAGTGATGTAAGAATAAATAAGTTCACTATCATTATTGTAGGCGCTTCATTATGCAAACTGCAATGACTGACGTCACATTACACCGAGGTGTTTCAGGAACTGGTTGTTGAACGCTAATTAATTAATGATAACCTAAACATTACATCTTAATATTCCTTTGTCTATGATCAATTCCTGTTATCAAATTATACGCCATTGGAAGTCAGAAATTCAATAATTCCAGTAAATTTGCGATTTGGTATTGTTTCTACTGCTCACTATCACGATATTTAGAGAGTTTAAGTTTCAAGGTCCATTGTCACGCAGGAATAACAGAACGCCACCCTCAACTCACTAGAGAAATTAAAATCTCACAAAGCTGCTTTTCGACCTCGGCAAAACCTCACTTCTCTCGACCACTAAGAACAATAAAAGTAAATAAATAATTAATTTTAGAGAAATCTAATTAAACGAGAATACTTTTTAAAGTGAAACTTCTAAAATTTCCTTTTCTTGTTTTTGTATTTTACATAAACAATTGAAAACAAATATAAATACAAAAATGCGTTTCGATAGTTTAGTACCAAGTGCTGTGATACAACAACTGTGTTTTCTCTGAATGCTTCTAATTTACAGGAATTTCCAGAAGAAGAAACTTCCTCCTCTAGTCAGACTAGTTTGATCTCACAGACAGATGTTTTCAAACAAACAACAGAAAATAAACTTTTCTTTGATTCTCCTAACCAATTAAAAATTATTCCGTTTAATTAAAAAATTATTAATAAACTTTCCAAAAGAATATTTAAATTTCAAACAACCTGGTTAGGGGTAGATACTATTTCCCAAGGAAAGGAGGAGTATTGTTTCTATTGCAATAGAAACATAATCAATAATCCCAATAGGAAAATGGATACAAAAAAGGATCCCAGTTTTTCAACTCCTGGCTTTAAAACTTGGATGCACGCTTTAGAAGCATTTAGGAAGCTTTGTGAATCTGCTGTTCATGAACAAGTATTTTCAGCTTTCGAACAGAAAACGTCTGGAATTAAGTTGTAGCCCAAATGTCAAATTCATATAAAAAAGACCAGTCGTTAGATAATTCTTCTCTTAGCGGAATGATTGATTGGATAAAATATTTAGCTCAGCAAGGCAATATTGAGAGGGCATTCTTCCGACTTAGGAAATTTGGTAGAAATTTTAAAATTAAGAATAAGATATCTACTATAACTCGAACAACGGCTTTCCAAGACGAATTAGATAAAAATGCTTTCACCTGAAATGCAGAATGAAATTTAAGAAATTATGGGATATTTATTAATTAGAAATATTTGCTGCAACATAAAAAAATCAAAGGATATCGATAAACTCTCCTTCTGGGCCTCTTGGAAATCTCCATACTACACCTGAATTCATAAAGTTTTAAAGGATGTGATGCTGAGATTAGATTTGCTAATGCGCAATTTAAGAGGAAAAATTTATATGGGAGGACACATAAGGTTTTGCGATACTGCAGAATATGGAATATCGATATTTTCCTTTCGATGTTCCAACTCCAGCTCTAGAGGTATAGCGATTCTGGGCTGTTCAGAAAACATCAAAGTAGCTCTGTGTTTTACAGTTAACGAATTCATAAGTAGTTTCGTGTTAGAAAAGTACTTTATTTACAAAGGCTGAACAGAGATAAGTGTGCCATGCTTAAATATAACAATGCTACGTATAAACACCCTTTTAAAGGAAAAAACGCTGCAAATTATTACACAATGGTTCATTATTTCTGAAGTCTAATATTTCAAAAATATCTCGTGTGCCCATACTTTTCTTATGGCTTTGACTTAGAATCCAGAAAATAAGATTATCTTTCAAATGAGCATCTGGAATGTTCCGGAAGAATTGAAGCTTTCGAGTCATCAAAGAACTAACCAATGTCGAACCGGCTTTCATAGGAATATGTGCAGAATACTATAAAAATCATATCTACTAAGTTCAGCAAACGAATCAACAGCAGAATAATGGCGGGTAATAGATCCTACAACGTAAAACTAAATAAAACCTATGGAGCGGAAACTTAGTGTTTTTCCAGGACGGTTGCCGTAAACGAGAGTGTTTGAAAGTAATATCAAACCAAGTAGGCTAAGATGGGCAGGACGTGACTTAGGGAATTTGTAGGAGGTAAACATACTAAAGGTTCCACACCTTTAACCTTGCCTAAGGAGGGGTGCAATGGACCCTTATTTTATTTCACTGAAATCTCGAAAGCGGTGCGTTGTACAGAAAAATGTGTCTTATTAAAGTTTCCTTCGCAACTTTTATAGTTTTCGAGATAATCGCTATAAATGGCGGAGTTAGGGAGGTATAAAATCACCCCATTTTGAAACAAAAAAATAACGTTGAGTTTCGAGGATCATCAAGGTGTGGCTTGTGAGTTTGGTGCTAAATCTCAAGAATATCGGTTCAGTAGTCTCGAAGAAAACCGCGTACGGCGTACGGATGGCTTTTTTTTTTTTATGAAGTAATGTATCTTGAAATGTAAAATCTCAAATTTTGGCGGAGGGCTATTTTTTTTTTTTGGGCGATATCAAAGAAATTGAAATATTCATTAATTTATTGAAAATAATAAACCAAAAGAGAGATGAACCATTGATGTTGATTAGACAACATCCCGTCAAGAAACCAAATTATGACTATCAAGTGCACACAGGTAATTGGTGTTTACTGATATTTTATTTATTTTCTATATTTTTCTGTATACGAATCTTCAAAGATCGACGCCAGTGATAGTTTAATTGCACTACTTTCCGAAGTAACGAAACTTTGGAAAATGTCCGCCAATTACGAGTTGGACTTGGTAACTTAGTGAAGTTGCCGACGTGATCGGCCAACAATTACGTGCTTTACATCGCAATGGTATTGAAGGCCTCCAACGAAGCAGGAATTATATTACCCCAATTTAAGACTTGATAAGTTCCATTGAATTCAGGTCGGTTACTCAATCCTATCAATAGCGTACAATTGATTAAATTCAGATCTCTTTGATCTATTAACAAGATGACGTAAAGATAGATGATCAATTTTATTTTTTATCAAAACGAATAACAATCTGGGTATACGTCATCAGCGTTATATACGAATTAATTTTAACTGGTTCAACTGATCGTATTATTCTTCTTCAAAAAGAAGGGTGTTAATACAATTTCATAAATAATCGTGTTTTCAACACACTATTTCGTTAGATAATTAGAACAAAATATTAATGTATTTATGATTTCTATAATGTATTCTTATGTTTATTAATTAATAAAAAAAAAAGAAAAAAGTAATTCATACTATTTTCACTCAACTTCTTATTTCACAAACAAGCTTTCACTTTCCAACTGAAATTTGTGATCATTTAATACATTTTTGTGCTGATTATAGCTACTGATATATTAACAGATTAATTATTTATTTTAGTCTTTTGGAGTATGCCTCGGGTCCAGAACGTTGCGTCGTATATATTAAAGGTAAAGGAGGCTGAATTTTGAATGGCCACGCTGGAATACCAGAAATGGATGTGCTGGAAGAGACTTTGTCAAATAGTGTTTGTTTTGGGAGTTAAGGATTCCATATTTTTTAATCGCACCCGTATGTCCATAGGCAAAATAAAATGGAGATGGGTAAAAAGAAAATTAATTGATTCATTGCAGAATTATGAACATTAAAATAAATATTGCTTTTACCTTATTAAATCAAATAAAATTAAAAATCCTTCCTGAAACAATAAAAGGTTTGTGCTGAATCAGACGAGTCTGCTTCGAGGAACTTTTGAGTGGTGAAAAAGGAAGAGAGAGAAGAAGGCGAGGTTTGGTAGAAGGCCATTGGTACTGACATCGTCTGGATGTGCACAGGATCTGCCCTTGATATTAAAATAGGCAATCCCTTTAGATTTGTAATTTATTTTATTACCGATATGTAATACAAATATGTCAATATTTGTGTTTGTGCATATTACATATTTTATTATTATTTTTTTTCTAATTTTAGTTGGCTGCAACGTTCCACCCACCAAATTTCGTACAAAATTTTTATATTAATTATCTACGGTTCTCTTCTGAGTTTAACAACGGGGCTAGTTTGGTTACTGGTCTTGCATATTCGTCTGAGGCTGTTTTCAATTTTACAATTAGAACTATGACATCTTCACCTGGGTAGGCTTCCAGAATTCGTACCATTGGTACGTTGTACTAGGAGGTACGTTTGGTTCTCGAAGCAAGACCAACATTCCTGTTATAAAGTTCTGAGTGCGTAGGCGCCATTTTACCCTTTGCTGTAAGGCTGGGGTGCCCAATCTGATTATAACGCGTGCCTCAACCAAAGGTTTCTCTTATTGAAGCCTGCCACAACTGTATATTATGCCGCCTTAATATTTATTTTAATTTAGTACATGCGCTTGCTTTTTAAAATATTTTTTCCTCTTTTGTATAAATTACTTTTTCATCCCAAAAAGAGTACTGAAATATTTTTTTGTTTAAAATAACAAAATTAAGAATAAACAATCTAAACACCTACTTGCCGGCCACGTGCCGATTACGAACCCCTAGCGTGTCACATTGTGGGGTAGGGCACCCCTGCTGTAAGGTATTGAGATATTCCAATGGCCATCTTTGCCAAATATCTTGAATAGATCTCTTTACTAGCTGTTATTGTGTTCGTCGGTTGAATAGTATCCTTCAAATATATTTCAGGAGTCACCAACGAGGGTTCTCCAATCAGGAGATGTCCACGAGTAAGGACATCTGGACAAAGAGGTTGTTAATTCAAAATCGCCTCTACATCAGCTACAATTGTGTTCAGCTCCTCAATACAATGTTCAGACTTCTATACATCACCATTCCAGGCCTATTTGTACATACAGAGCAGGGTTTCATGCTCCACGAAACCATTAAATTCCTCCCTAATTCCTTAATAAATCCTCTGAAGAATCTTTAATACTTCTTATTATGTTAAATAAAATTATCCATTAAGATCTTGATATTCCATTAGATGCAGGATTAGCCCAAAATAGATACACCTCCTCTAATTACAAACTCTATATCCACACAAACCCATTAATCCGCAATCTATATTTATATTTCCGATAACCCACTGCAAAAAAGATGGCCTTGGGACCTATCCAACGTAAAATAGTGATTTCAGTGCTACTAATGGGCAGTTTCTTCACAAGTCATTGCCATTGCGCATTTACTCGCATTTCCGTTTAAGTTGTGAATCCTAATGAATATTTATTTTTTGGTTTTATTAGTTTGTTTTCCTCACTCTCTTTTTAGTGTTTTTTACTTTTAATTTTTTTTCTATAGTTTATTAACTTTATTAAATAATCAATACACATCAGAATTTATAAATTTACTTTTCAAAGTAAATGTCCTTTCTTAAGAAAAAATTTGGAGTAGAATGATATAGAAAAAAAAAAAATTAAATTAAAAAATACAAAATGCAATGTACTTGTTACTCGTTTTTATCATGATATTTTAATCTAATTTATGAAATGGATGAATTAATTAATTTTCATAATAATTACTAATTTTGTTTTGTCAATGGATTCATCGACAATGTCTTTGAATATCATATTGTCAGTCAAAATTCACTGTAGTCGTTTCTTATTAGAGCTAAAATAAATCTGGCTGAATTCTGTGGTGGTCAAATCGATTTGAATAAGACTTTTAATTCTATGTGAGTGATACTAGAATAAATTTCAAGAATGAACAATTCCGTTATAATGTTAGAATACTTTATTGATTCCCTGAAGATAAAAAAAAAAGTGTTCGTCATTTATATGAAATTTATAGACTTCAATATTTCAAATGTATGAATCCAGTTTTTCTACGAGGATTTGCTGTTCGTAGATAAAATATATTTTTTGCCAGGTGGAGGTGGTAGCTTGAGATCGGCTATCTCGGCATGGCTAGATATCTCTGGAGTCAGAGAGTCAGTCTACTCAGTCTGTTCTTCCAATGGGATAGGAACCCTCCTTAAATAAAGGACTTTTTCTTTCCTCTCCGCATTCCCTGCTCATCGAAATGAAACCTAGAGAGAAATCTTTTTATTCTCCTAAGGGCTGAGATAAAACCCCGGCAGTTGTTCCGATTTAGAGAAGTAAGATAAAATAGTGTAATTATCCTTTTTAATCAGTACCGTAGACAGGATTTCGTTTCTGGGAGGTGGTTCCATCCAAGGATCTATTTTAAAGGAATCCAACCCAACATCCCCTGTTAGTGGGTCCTCTCTCTATATAAATATAAACCACTGGTTTAAATTAGCTTTAGGTGATATGCATTAACATATTTTCAGTAGCCTGTTTCAAGTTACACCTGTAACTTATTGTGTTAAGTCAATGGAAAACTACATACACTCATATCTGCATATTTTTTTTTCTCAATGATTTAAAAACAAATGTATATTTTTTGCTTTTTTTTTGGTTTTCCTTAATTCAGTCTTGTTTACTTCATTACCAAAACATGTTAATATGAAGGAAATTTATACCTTAATAGTCTTAATCCTGGAAAGTAAAATACACCTGAATGGGTATGCTGATGATAATTTAAGTTAAAGTTAATTTAAATAATCACTGACATAAAACATAATAATTGGTCAATAGTAAAAACATGATGACGATACTCTGCCAGTCTCATCTGTGATATGGAGGAGAAACTATATTAAGCTTAACTGTAGTGACATGAAGATCTTCAAAGAAAAAGAATGACCAATGCCTCCAAGAGGAAGGTACTGGTACTTTCCCGAGATGAGGAAGATGCAGTGGAAATGCACTGCAGCGGCGAGGTTCTCGAAGTTGTTGAGAAAATTTACTATTCGTGTATCAACATAAACACTCAGTGCAGAATAGATTACGAGATAGCCCATTTATAAGTCATTGTACCTCTCTACTATTGTCTATGGAATCGAGAGCTGGGCTATGTGGTTTGGCAAAAACAGATAAGCCGAATTACTGGAGCTAAAATGAAGAACTTGTATATCGTTGTAGAAAAAACTAGAAGAGATCGCTTAGAAATGAAAGGATTAGGGATGACCTTAAAATTCCTTCACTAAAAACCTCCCTAAAGAAAGGACAGCTTAAGTGGTTTGGTCATGTATTCAAATGAGCGAGGACCGGGAACCAAGAAAAGTGATGGAAGCTCGAACCACCGGCAAGAGACCGCAAGGACGATGAAGGATTTTATACCAGCAGTATACCCAGAGGATCAAGGTAAAAAAGAAAAAAAAACTTCAACAAATGAAGCAGCTCTGCAAAGATCATGAGGCCTGGCAGCGTTGGATCTAGACCACTCCACGCTAGAATTGGTAGTGGGAAGAAGAGAATGAAGTAAAAATATCGATGATTTCGGTAACACAGGTATAACAGAAAATACCGTTCAATACATAGAGAAATTCAAGTTTTGGGAGTAAACAATAACTAGAAAAAATTATATCCAAGAAGAAGTAATGGCGAGTTGACTCTCTTCACGCCTTCTTTCCGGAAACTTAAATGTTAAAATTTACAAAACTATAATACTTCCTACTGTTCTTTACGAATGCGAATCGTGGCCGCCTTTATTAAGAAAAGGCATTTTGAGAATAAAGGCTAGGAAAAAATATTTGTACCGAAGCAGAAGGAATCAACCGGAGAATTTAGAGAGCTAAACAACGCCGTTCCGTGAACTGTACTCGGAAAATATAATTGAGTTTATAGCATTACGGTGAATGAAATGGGCGTGTAATATTGTCGAGATGGATGAATCACTAAATGGATAATCTATCCTCATCAAATTGACAAACGCCAAAGGGGTCGAACAAATCCAAGGATTGTGTAAGGTCCACCCTTGAGGATTTGTTAATGATGAAATTCAGTGGTAGGAGATTTTTAGGCAAGAACTGGTAACGTTTTCGGTATCGAGCCTCCGGATTATTATTATTATCAGAAATTTGATAAATGATGATTGTGCTAAGACAGAGGCCATATGCTGACGCAGGCGAAAGACGGTCATATTCCTATTTTCTTTTTCCATTGATTGTTCCTAAGTTTTTTTAAAATACAACCTCTGATATAATTCTAAATAAATGCAATATATCTACATATCTAACAACTTTACTAAATTTAAGGTCTGAACGGTATTGCATTCCAAAACAATAGTTATTGTAAAGGCCAGTATAGATTTTCCTAGTTCAGAATGCAATTAATTTCGAAAGAGACTATGATTGCCTGATAATCCTTAATTAAAACATGATTGATTGGAAATTTACAATTAAAAAGAAAGACGATTTATAACTCTTCAATACTTTATCCCAATAAACCCCTCCCTTGGCCTACCACTACCGAGAACCCCCTGAGAAATATGATAGTGGAACAAACAATAAGAAGGGTTGAGTACTTTGCCGCAGAAGACGGATAGGGTCATCAGTCAAGAGCGGAAAGGTCTTCATTTAGGACACCTATCATTGGAGCTTAGGTTTTCGCAGCTCGGCCCCGTTTCCAATTCAGCGGCCCTTTGCAACTTTTTATAGCAAACGGAGAAGTACTCCATATCGTCTGGCCTACCTCAACCGGGTCTTAGTGGGACTCATATTCAGGACCTTCATCAAGCGGGTCTTAGCGGCCCGTCTACCTTCATATGTCGTCCGAGAGGATGTTTTCTTTAGGTGGTAATGAAAAATTAAGTTCGAAGGAAGTAGTATGTGTAACGTATATGATCCATTAATCCTCCCGATATGACAGTTATATCAAGTTAAAAGGTGGATAATTTAGATCATCACTCCAAGGTGACAACACAAAAATAATAAGCGACTCCATATCGACGTCGTTTTTTGAAGAAGGCGTAAGCGCCACTTAGTAAACTTTACAGGAAACACATGAAAAGATTTTTTCCCAAATAACAATATTTTTTATATATTTTATTTTTTGTTGTATACACTAGGAGTTTATTTACCAGACAAAACCTTTATAATTACAATGTATTTTTAAGGCTTCTAGCACTTGTTTAGGCCAGAGTGACGACTGAGCGTCGTTAGTATTTGGTGCTTGCGTCATCAATATTCGAATTTTAGACCATTTCCAAATTTTTTTTTCAAAACATCGCGAACGGGAATCGATACAGGTGGCGATTAGGTCCCGTAATCAATTAAAACCAAATTTTCGAATTTTCAGCGCTTAAGCCTTTTTCAAAAAACGACGTCGATATGTTCTACTATTAGTTCTGTGAACAGTAGACCTTCCAAAAAAAATGTAAAATATGCGCTCTATTGTAGCTTTTAATCATTTAGCCAATGTCGTCATTTATTGAGAAGCCAACATTGTTTCCACAGGACCGGACATCATAATTTGTCTTTCGAGGAAGTACCATCTTATTTACCCTTTTTTGTATATTAGTCTATTATATTACATTATACTATTTTATACTATATTATATATACTATTATATTTATATTATACTATTATATTATATTATATTATACCCCCTATTTGCAATATATTTAATAATACGTATTTTTTATATGTTAATTCTAATCACAATGCAAATCCCATAATTACCAATGTGACTTTCACATAAACCTCTTTCGCTTCAGTTCACGTTGTCTTCTTGCAACATCGACGAAATGTCGATTTGGACTACAGGTGTCAAAGAACATTCGCAAATAATCAAAGAGCAGGGGGGGGGGGGAGGGGGAAATTGGTCTCAAGAAATAAAAATTCATTCAAAACTCGTTTACATTTCTTTAAGGAATATTCGTATTAAATTTGAATAAAATGGAATTGCTCATTTGGTCGTGACTGTGAAATTCCAGTACGAATTCCAGCTTTACTTTAATTTGTCTTGGAAACATACAAAAAGAGAATTAATAAAGATATTGAAACGCTCTAAAAATAATACTATCTACGGAGAGGATAAAGGTCCTTCAAAGGTCCTTATTTCAAAAATCTGGTGCGGTGCGCTCATCACACAATATTCCCTTAACGTCCTACTATAATTATCTTTTTAATATAATTTTAAAGAGTTCATATGAACAATACTTGAAATTAGCTCGGCAGTATTCACTTCTTCACATCTTCTCCCACATAAGTACAATAAAACAATTTTAATAGGACAATTCTGTACACTAACTATATATTTTAAGTTTGTCTAGTTGAAAATATATTTTAAAAGTTTCGGTTTAGTTTCTGTGAAAACATTTTGTTTCCATAAAACAATATAAACAGTATAAAAATTATTAAGTTAATTTCAGTTCTTATATTCTTACATTGCATTATTACAGAGCGTGTTATTGACAACAGATTGGCTGATTGGTGGGAGGAGGTTCGGTCGCATCTGTCTCTTCGGCGCTCGGTTATCCATCTAGGATATTGTAGTCCTCATAAGATACTCTGTATTTTTGCTAATTTCGATTTCGATCATTCCTTTTTGCATTTTAGAGAATTAAATTACCATTCATATGATTTTATACATGATTTCCACAAAATACTTACTTCTTGAATTATGCGCGAGTAAAATTGAATCGGTCATTTGGAAAAGGGCACATGTCCACGATTTACTTTTGTATTTTCGCTATAACTTTTTTCCCTCCATTTTCTCACTGATATACTACATATGTGAAAAGTTAAAGGGCTTTCAAGAGAAGACATTAGGCAAGTTTTATGAAAATCGTTGCACCAGTTTACGAGAAAATTGTAAAATCCAAGATATAATTGCGACTTCCTGTTAGTCCGATGCGCTGTATCTTTACTAGTACTAGTCCGATTTTGATGATTCTTTTTTTTGCTTTTAGATAACTTAATTACATTTCATACAAGTCTATACATAATTTATCATAAAATAAAATGCATACTTTTTAAGTTATGCGCAAATAAAATATTCTTTTCATCATAACTTTTTCTCTGTATTTCCTCGGTGATGTACTACATATATGAAAACTTAAAGGCCTATTTGAAGAGTAATTTAGACAAGTTTCATCCAAATCGTTGGAGCCGTTTACAAGAAAATTATAAAAAAGTGTAAAATTGATTATATAAAGTGGCACATCCGGTTAGTCAATTTTGACGAAAAAATTGCTGTAACATCACATGCATGTGCCTACCTTAATACGTAATTTCAGTATCGTAAAACTTTTCGTTGTTGAGCTAGACTGTTCACATACACACAGACTCACAGACACACAGACAGGCAGACACACAGACAGGCAGACACACAGACCATTTTGCGAGACTTGGCTAGTTGGACACAGGGGACCTTAAAACGTGTATTTCCGTTGAAAATTCAAACTCGAAAATTTTCACGATCGCAATACTTCCCTTTACTATATACTTTGTACATAGGTAAGGGAAAGTAAAAAAAGTCAGTTTTGATATTGATAAAAGCTTTGATGGATCCTGTCTAGTTAATAAATCCAAATGGATTATATTATCGAGAGAGTAATGCGTTTTAAAGTCATAAAATTAACAGTTTTCGTGTTCCACATACCGTGGAAGTAAGTCGACTACAGGAAATTATCAATAAGTGTGAAAAAGTTATTTTGTAAATAAAATGGGAGGATAAGGGAAAAAGTGTTAATAACGTGAAAACTATTTAAGTGAAACTTTATTATCTTTTTTTTAAGTTTCTTGAAAATGAATCAAGAAAGGAGACTAAATAACAAATTATTTAAAAGGTAGCCTATTTATTAAATAGTTTATTTATTATTTCAAAGGTTATTTTTATTTTAAGGGGATATACAAAAGTAACCTAGATGAAACTGTGGGGCACAGCTATAGCCCCCTCTCCCCATAGTTCGATGGCATTCCGAGGGCGAACTCATGCGGCACTAAGTTAAAACTAATTTATTTTTTTTACCGTCGTATTTTATTTATAAAATATTTACTAATATATATGCAAATTACAAGTGGTATTGGTATGTTGTAATAAGTTTATATATCAGTAAATATTTTGTAAATAAAATCCCAGAGCAAAGAAAAAAATGTTAATTTTAACTTAGGGCCGCAAGCGTTCGCAGTTGGAATGCCATCTAACTGTGGGCAAGCGATAATTTCTGTTATTTTACAAAGAAATCTCTAGTTTTAAATAGACACGCATGATAGTATGATTCTTCCATATATGCGGGGATTGAATTCTTCGAGGGAGAATTAGAAACTTCTTATGTCATTGCTGAATAAAAAAATATTTAAAAAAATACAAAAATATAGCCTTTATTTTTTAAAAAGTTGATAAAATGAAGAAAAAAAAATATAAAAACCAGAATATTGTAGATTGCATCTTTTGCCTAGCTATAAATAGTCTTAATAATATAAATGAAATTTGTAAAAAAACTAGGGTTCTTTTCCATGCATTTATGCGAGAAATTATGGTCATTTATGCATAAAATCTGAATCTATATCCATATCACAATAGAAATCCTTCAGCATCTGAGAGGAAGCTAATGAGAGTATGAAAATTCATACAATAATCTCCCCTTCATTAATTCCTGTTATTGTTTCTCTGAAACTCCTCCCGCTTCATCTACTTATCGCGCCCCTCCTGTTTGTTTGTTTTCTCCGCTCAACTTTTGAGCAGCTTGGTAAAGTTGCCTAAGCCTTCCCGTACAACCTTATCAACTCATTTTTTACATAAAGAATTCACCACTACCAGGTAAAACTTCTTTATATATAATCAGATAGCTAGAATTGATAGAGTGAGGTAGGAAGAGGAAGTGAGAGGGCGGGAGGGATGGTGAGAGAGGGAGAGACGCAATCCCCTTCAGCTCATTTAATATGGACACAATCCCCTTAAATTAAATTGAATTATAAGGTGACTAGATGTCCCGCATTAGGTGAGACGGTTCCATATTTCGGTCATTCCAAATTATGTCCCACATTGTAAAAAAAAATCATATTTATTGAATATTTATATTTTTACAAAGACCATGTACAATATTTGATTGATGATAAAAAAAAATTCTTCTTTTTTTTCGCTTGTCCAACATTTTGTTACAAAACATCTGATCACTGTATCTACAATACACAACAAAACCTCACTAAGGTCGAATTTTCACATTGATAAAAAATGACGGAGAACGGAGGAAAAAAAAAGTTCAAACCCCCAAAAGGTACATTCCAAACATACAGAAATTTTAACTGAAATTTACCACGATTTTCATGGCATTGTTCATATCCTATCCAAAATACCGAATTTAAGTTCATTCTACCTAAAGTTAATCAATTACATACAGATTTTCAGCACTAACTTACTTTGATGGAGCTACAGAGATGCGCAAAACTTTAAAAAATCCAAAATTTCAAATAAACATACCGAAATTTTAATTAAAATTTACATACACTTTTATGATTTCGTTCTGCCTAGAAGAAAACACGTAACGGGGGCCGCTGGAAGTGATCAAATGTAGCGGTAAAAAGATAAAAAATAATAATACATACATATATATATATTTAGCAGGGCCCACTTTCTACATTCATTAAAAATTCGGAAGCACTCGGGAAGGGAGAATTCGTCCCTTTTTTCTTAAAATATTTCCTCTAGATGCTTCCCTGAGGATTTTAGAATCTTGTCATATTATCCCATCGGCGATATATGAATGCAGATGAATAGTCTAAGAGAATACAATAAATGTGAAATCATGTTGTTATTTTAATACTCTCTTGCAATTCCAAAAATTTGAGTTTTTAGGTTTCGAGTCTTAATATACATTCCAGATTATTTCTTGATTTTTTTTCTAATTTAAAACTGAAAAATTTATATGTATGGAAGCTTATATATATATATATATATATATATATATATATATATATATATATATATATATATATATAAGACATCTTCGAAACTTCCATAATAGTGTTCTAAAGGTTATGCAACGGATAGAAAATGCACTCCCGCCCCCCTCCATTGACCTTCGGCTCAGTGCCTAAAATGGTCTATTTTATTCGGAGAAAGTACGACTAAAAAGCTAAAAATACAAAAAAAAAAATAAAATTACTTTTCAAAATTTACTTTGAAACTGATTTCTTGGAAGGGATCATTCAATATTGTTTTTCAAATATCCAAATGGAAAAAATAGTTTTTTTTAAAATATATTTAGAAAAGTAAAAAAAAAAAAAAAAATGAACTAATCTGGTGAATTTTAAAGGTAGAACTTTTCAGTTTTAAATTAGAAAAAAAATCAAGAAATAATCTGGAATGTGTATTAAGACCCGAAACCTAAAAACTCAAATTTTTGGAATTGCAAGAGAGTATTAAAATAACAACACGATTTCACATTTATTGTTTCCTCTTAGACTATTCATCTGCATTCATATATCGCCGATGGGATAATTTGACAAGATTCTAAAATCCTCAGGGAAGCATCTGGAGAAAATATTTTAAGAAAAAAGGGACTAATTCCCCCTTCCCGAGTGCTTCCGAATTTTTATTGAATGTAGAAAGTGGGCCCTGCTAAAAAAATACATCATAGTGGGGTTAGATTCGATGATCAGTAATACCTAAGAGAAAAATTCAGGACCAGGCAGGATCATAATTAAAATTATTTCCCTAAATACCTGATCACTGCGCATTTTGATGTTATTAAATTTATATTGAATGTTTACTTTATCTCTACAAGCTGTAAATCTTAAAATATTTGTTTTAAGATAAATATATCCATCTCCTATAGTTGAGAAATTTTATAATCAAGAGTAGGAAAAGTAATAAAAGAATGCTTAAAACCATCATAAATTCCTTTAAAACTAGAACAGTTTGAAAGCCCCATTAAACTATAAAGAGGTTTTATATAAAGCTGTAAAATGTTAAAGCTTAAAGCAGTAACTGAGTTTATATACAGGAAGAGATCTTAATTATGGTTCTAGATTAAAAGTTACTTTAACTAACAATGAATCAGAATACTTTCTAAATTTTCTAAAAATTTAGAAAAATAATTTTCTATCGCTCTGCGAAGCTGAATAAAGTGCTTATAATCTTGATGCCAAATAGGTAATGTACGAACCAGCTGAAAAATAATTACAAATAATAAATTGATTATTGCAAGAGGTAATGCTTAATATTAACCGTGCAGACATTTTTTAAGAACGCCTCCGTTCTACCCAACAGTACGGAATTACGGAATTGAATTACTAGATCAAAATAAGCAAATAGCAATTTTTTTTTTTAAATTATTTATAAATGAGAAAATATTACTAAAACGAGCGATAGTTTCTGTCATAGAAACTTCACAATTCAATTAATCAATTTAAAAAAATACAGATCGCTTTAAAGTGGAATGGTAATTTTTTCTGTCCGTACAGCTTCCACATTTGTTTGTATCCGAATTCGCGAATTGCATTCGTTGGAAAGTTGATTCTCATAAAAAAAAAATGTGACAGCAGCGTAGTACTAAGATCGGATTTTACTTACTACTAATTATTATAGTACTATCACATTGTAACCTTCCGACTTAGGACCACCTTACCTACTGATTGACCGACTAGATTAACTCAATAGCTATGAGGTCTGAATATATACAGACGGAGTGAGATGATGAGCGCGGGAAGGATCGGATACAGGGTGCAATTGGTTGATAGTTATTTCCTTTTCCAAAAATAATCTTTCACGAAACCACGCAAGTTCAGTACAGAACAGATCTGGATCGTGCTGTAGATGCCTTAAGCATCAAAGAAGAGGGAGGACATTTTGATCGCTTCTTGTAATTTCCTTTCTTTTCTTTTTTTTATACTTATACAATGGTATTATCAAATTTTGTGAAAGATCATTTTTGGAAGAGATAGAAGAATTTCAATGTAAAAAAGTAAAAACCAACATTTATTTTTGATTTCTCATGAAACCTTTAAAAATCGGATGATGGTTAAAGAGGAATTTTTGTCACAATTGAGGTGTAGAATCGGTCACTGAAATCTCTGGTTTTTATCTGGTGCATCCTCTATATTTTATAAAACTATAAATACTCTTCGTAACTCTTGATTTTCCACTTTACAGATTCGACCGGTCAGTGAACCAATCCGAATGATCTGGGTGTTTTTGGATGGGAGTGTATTTGCAAGAACTCGCCTTGGACCAAAATTCTATATTTAAAAATCTTCAATAGATCAGAAGCTCAATATCTGCAACTTTAATGGCAAGTTAGGGCCAAGTATAGATTTCTATTTTGGTGCTGGTAAGACGGAGAATGCAATGGAGTGGTAAACGCAGGCACATTGGACGCCCTTGGGGTGAAGAATGTTTACTTAAATTGTGGCCAACAATAACATTAACATTAGCAGTATTTCCACGAATGTCAATTTCCAACATTAGTCTTTTACACCTTTCAATGTTACAGGAATTGTTAATCATGAAAATCCATTTTCCCTACTTTTCATAATATAAGCAACATCTCTTCTGATCAAAAATGCAACCAACCACCAGCAACCTGGTGAAAAACTTATGTTTGTTATTTAACTGATGTTTGTCATTATCATCACCGCTTCCAAGACATTAAAAATTGCCAGACATCGCGAGTGTCAGCACGTACTTCGAAGGGCAGTACAGTACTATTGCTGCGGAAGGGCCAGAAATCGTGTGTAACCGGAGGTGCGCTGATTTGCACTTTTGGAGGACTTTATAGAAGTTGTGTTCCAGACAGATTTTAGTTCTATTATGAGTATCCTTTAGGAATAGTTGGTAGGATGGGATCTTTCACAAATAGCACAGGTTTTCTTAGACTTTGTGCAGGCGGTCATGACGTATGAGTTTGAAGTGCCCGTATAAATGTTAGAAGTCGATTTTGCAGTTGGTGATGGAACCGAGCCGTATATATATGGAAGAGGTCGTACTGATTAGGTTGAGGATAGGCCACACGAGACATACTCACACCTGCCTAAATAGCAATAGGAACACTGCTTAATTTCTTAAATAAATCAAAATCAGAAAACTGGTCCAGTTAAATAAGATATAAATTAATAAAATATAAAATAAGAGTAAATTTATTTCAATAAGAGGAGAAACATTTCTTCATTTCTCAGAAATATGGGCTCCACCTCTTACAAATATCTTGGAATTGGCTCAATTGAAATATTTAAAAATTATATTCTACAAGTACAAAAGAAAACTTCGAATTACTTGCTTAGGTTAGAAAACACAAAAAGGGATCGATACACTTAAAAATGAATGTTTTTAGACGCATACTGGAATGGTGGTGCAAATTATTGGATATGCCTGGCGAAAGAATTCCAAGAATGTTTTATAACAGACTCATGGAGCTCTCTGAAAATTGAAATATACTGTGTAATTGGTGAGTTTATCTAACTGAAATAGGGGCTGAGAACTTGTGGAACATATTTTCAGTCTAGCAACCGCATCAAACGATTTAAATCACAACTGATAGAACGTCTGAGCAACCACTTATTGTGTCTGGGCATAGAAAGAGCTTTAAACTCTAGCTACAATGGGAATTAAAGGCATACAACACTTCAATCAACTGGAACAATACCTAAATTATAAATGTAATATTAATAAATGCAGAATGATAGCTCAGGTGCATCGGGCAGGCACGAACAGAGGTTATTCCTTAACTCATCCCTTTACAGATTTGAACCTCAGTCTCTACGGCCATTGTACAATTCAGGTGAAAATGACAACTTATTGCATTTTTTTTTTATATCACGCACAATATTGAAAACAATTAGAGACAATTATTTAAAATATTATATAAACGATACAATAGAGCCAAATGAACAAATAAAAACAATAGATTATCATTTATCATCGTTTAAATAAGCGCTAAAACTTTTTTTCATTTTTCAATAATTATGAAAAATTACAGTTTGAAGAGATAGGAACGTCGAAGTTTGGTGAAGTTGGTCCTGCGTTCTGGTTTAGTGGCGTTAAACAACTTTGATCAACAACGTCTTTTATTTTTCTCAATTATATTTTCTTGTTGATTTTTTAAACATATGTGCACACATATTCATACACACAAACACACAAACACACACACACACACACACACACACACACACACACACACACACACACACACACAGATGCAAATACATATATCTACATGCCTACACATGTTCACATAAACTTTTATTAATTTGATTTTGTTTTGTTTCTTATCTCCTCTATTTTTCTTTTGTTTGTTTTTACTGACGAAGGAATTTTTTACTAAAATTAAAACGTTCCAGACGTCTACAATCTACTTCAAAGTCATATGTATGATAATACTGATTTTAATGTTGTATCATCTCTGGGAACATGATTGATTAATCAGAGTTTAATCAAAAACTATTGAGGTGTGAGGACAAATATGACCATTCCTGGAAAAATATAGTAAATACATTTAGTTTGAATGTAAGAAATATAAAAATAAAAATAAATTTTGTATACAAAATAAAATTATAATTATAATGAAGAATAAATAAACATTTGATTTTCTAATAACCGTCTAATGAGTCTAGGGACATCAGTAAATCGAAAAGCGCTTGCGCAATTAAAAATCCAATTATAAAAATGGAATCAGAACCCTTGAAAACCTAACTAACGAACCCCTTTCCAATGAAAACTTCAACAGCAACGGAAAATCGAAATGCGCATGAGCGATCGAAAATCCAATAGTAAATTCGGAAATAGCACAATTGAAAACCTAATAAACCGAAGAATTTTGAAAAATAATAATTAATTAGAAATGCTCGTGGCTCAACAAAATTTTAGGAGTAAATTCGACATTAGCAACTTCGAAAACCTAATGAATCATCACCAAATGGATGATATCCACTCCCTTCCACCCTTCCAAATAAATAAAAAATATTTAAAAATAGATAAACAACAATTTTATTTAAAAAGTTTAAACTACTTGAAATTAGCCCTTAATATCAATTGTGTAATAAACGAAAAAATGTCGGATAATAAGCAAAAATCATTTCAAAAATCATAATTGTAATTAAAATAATCTTTTTTCAATAATAAAATAAATAAAATAGAATTAGGTCATGTCCGGTTGGGTTAAAATTTAAATGGAAAAAGTTACAATTGAAATGGAAATGGTTAAAATTTAAATTTCCACGCTATACAACCATTAAGCTGAGTACTCCTTCTATAGTAAAATTTCAATTCATTAAATTTATCCGCAATTACCTTCAATTAAAGTCAAATTTAATAATCGAATATAGCTGACGAGTACTTAATTAAATACAGGAACAGGGTATACTTAATTAAATATAGTCATTGAAACTAGATAATCAAATAATCTACTTAAATCAAATAATTATAAAATACTCAAACGAAATATTTAAATATTACACACCTGAGAGGTTATTGAATGCAAAGGGATGTTGAACTGAGTACATCTAGCTTTGTGAGGACAAATGAGTAAAAAAATAAAAATAAAATAAATCAATCATAAAATAGAAAATGCTAGATCACGGTATTATTTATTATTGTTGGTGATACTTCGAGATTTTTATCTAAAAAATTAAAAATTTAAATTATAGAAAAAATTGATAACTTTGTGACTAACCAATTGAGACAATGAATTAACCGATAAATGATAGAAAAAAATAGGCATCTCCTATTATAAGATTAAAAAAACGGTCCGCCATTGGGAATCCTCTAACCAAGTAAAATGTTCATTTAGTGTTTCAACAAGACGTTTAAGTTCAATAGTAGTGTATAGAGTATCCCATCTGCTTCTCTGTTCACATAAATCTAAAGTGTCCACATTTCTCAAAAGCACAGAACAATTTACGCGGAGCGCTTTAACACAAATGTCGGATATTTAATTCGCTGCTAGAATTAGTACAAGCCCTATTCTTAAAAAGCAGCTTTCAGAGATACAAAAGATCCAAGAGAAGGACTTAACTTGAAATAAAAGTTTCCGGACCATAAAGCGCGTCCGCTGAAGGGTCGTTCCACACTATATCTACTCCCAGTAAAATTCCAAACGAAATAAATTAACTAAAAGGGTCCCTATAGTAAAAGATAAGTCACCTCATTTATGTTTGTCAGATTAAACGTACCATTTAATTTAGCAAAAATATTATAATACGGAATAAAGGTATTTAAAAAAATAAAATAAATATTAGTGAAGACAAGTTAATAAAAGAAATCTAGATAAAAAAAATACAAAAAATGAATCAGCATATGATCTGTTTTATCTTATTCGGAATTCCAATTTAACTGTTCAGTTCAGTCCTGTATGGTTCAATTTATATATCAAATGAGATACGGTTATGTTCCAGGAATTTTGAATTAATAAACACGACACCTGAAAAAATAAAATGATATTTCTGCATTAAATATAAAGATATAACATATAATAATAAAGTTTTTAAATGAATGACGATACTCACATGTTTGTAAGTAAAAACTTACGGTAAGTATTAAGTTCAACCAAAAAATGATTGGATTAGAAAATGGGCAAGGTATGTCCGAAAGGGTTTCTCATGGTTTGAATACATGAAATTTTTTGAATGGTTTATTCCTTATTCCTGGAAATTAAAAATATGAATGAATATTTAAAAACAAATGCGATTGTGTTTATAGTTAATTACTTGTGCTAAAAAAAAATACACAACACCTTTTTGAAAAATCTATTTAATAAAAGTTTATGATAAGGTGTTAAAAAAAATAAATATTTGATCTGGAAAGAAAATACGAATTAAATATCGAAATGATACGGATTTCACTGCTGGTCATAGTAATAATTATTAATGAAAAACATCAATAGTCCAGAATCTTATTGAAAATACAAGCCCCAAGGTCCCATATTTCACATCGTCTGTTATTATGTACAACGTTATCAGAAAGTTTTTTTTTTTTTTCTCTTTTCTTACTAGTTACGAGTGGATTAAATAATTCCTAATCCCTTTCCGATTAAAAAGAGGTCTGTCGATGTTCTTACCCTTTAAGAGTTAAAATAGACTGGGCAAACTGAATATACAGAATTAGAATAAAACACCACGAATAAACAACATTCTAGGTCTTATAGGCTTTAAATAAATAAAGATATGGGAATAAAGAAAGCCTGTTGCATATACATCAGTGGTCTGGTACCGACTAGATTAATTAGAGATGTGCTAAAAGGAAAACGAGTACAAAAATTTTCTGATTTTTCATTCGCTTTTCCTCTCACAACTCGTGAACGGGTGAATTGACTTTAGAGATTCAAACGATTTTCCGATTGTATAGAGGTTTTCTAAAAGGAAAACGAGTGTTACAATTTTCTGACTTTTGATTCGCTTTTCCTCTCATATCTCGTGAATGGGAGAACATTCTTCAGCATTGGAATCGCATCGGAATAGCATGGAGGAACATTGAAAGAATACATATTTTACCGGACCAAACGATTTTCCATTTAAAATAAAACAATAAGCGGAATCTCTGAGGATTTCAAATAATTTTGTCTATGATTTGTAAAACTTTCAATGATATTAAATCTCATTGAACGTAATCAAATTAGTGAACTGCCTTTTTTCAATCCATCTTTATTAGCATAAATTGTTTAAAATTTGGTCTGGTGTATTCAGCATTAGTCGAGTATTTAACAGTATTTTGATTTACTTTTTAATCCTACTTTCAAAAAATCAGGCTCAAGAAGGCCTCCCCTAGATAGAGAAAATGTTTAAAAATTATAGTGTTTAAAAATTATGTAATTTTCAAAATTATGTAATTTTCAAAATAACTGAAACTACGTTTTTCCGCTACACTGGCACTTGAAAAATATTTGAGCAAAAGTGAGATCTTTATTAAAAAAAAAAAAAAAAATGAGCATATCAATAATAGTTTTCTTACGTTTACAATATATTTTTTTAAACTGTTACATTTTAACGAACTGTTACTACGGTTAAGCCACAGGCCGTGGGAACAGACAATAACAATCCCTTATTAACATACTTCCTTAATTCTAAACTGCAAATAAGAAGCTTTTCCGATTAGACCCGAAGCTGGATATATACTTACATATGCATTAATATGTAATTACCCACATATGTAAACATTTTTTATTGACAAACAATACCAAATGAAGAAAATCAATTTTTTAATAAGAAAAATTAAAATTGTTTGTTGCAAATAACACAAGTGTATTATCAGCTATACATCAGATGCGCTAATGCTACATCCCTTTTCCATCAGTGTTAAACTGTATTGGAACGATTTACGATCTCTATTGGAATAGTCGTTTTTTAGACTATTGGTGTGAGATGTGCTACATCTCGTCTACATTTATGTCATCCTGTGTTTTTATGTACTCATGACGAAAAGTTGATTGGTCAGTCATTTACTAATATTTGAGAGTCTCAAGGCTTTGCTATGAAATCCGCGAATACATCCAATATGCTGAACTATTCTATTCAATTAAAAAAAATAATGAATATAAGGTTGATAAAAGTTGCTATTCGATCTAAGTCTGACATAAAATTTACAAGAGAGAAAAAATATACAATTTCAAAGGTTCAAACAATGAAAATTAATCACAAAACATATAAGGCAACAAGAAGATGGTGATAATGTTATATAAGGAGCGATAACATCAGAGTAGGAGTACTAAAAGGCCTGTGTCCCTTCCAATTGGGACCAATTGATTGTGGAACACGTTATGGGGTGTTAGTTAGAGACGGTGGCCAAGTTTTCTTCCCGGTAAAAGGAATGCTCCCTTACTTAGAAAATGCTAGCAACCTGTTGAACAACTGCTTTGGACTTAAATTTGATTCATTGGCTCTTAACTTACCGCACTACTACCGCAGCCTACCACTTACTCCCATTGTCTTACGGACCAGGCCGACTTCTCCTTAATCTATCGTTGAACTTAGTCTTTGCCATAATCTGTGTGTGGTGTTTATGAATAAGATTAATATGTGTTACTTTTAAAATACACTAAGGAGAAATACCATTCCAACGATTATTCATTCTATGCCAAAATTAACCTAATGTTATATTTCATTTAGAAGAGATAACTTATAAAACGGCATATCCATCGCAACAGATTATGTTTACGTGGTCATCTGCGATAATCCATTGTCACCAAATCTCAAGACTACTTAATTTAAACGTGCTTTCCAATAGTGAAAAAACGTCCTTGAAGTAGAGAGTAAGGCGTGATTAGTTTTTGTGGCTGTTTGGCAGACGAAGAAATTGTAACAAACATATTTTATTAAATAAAATCTCATTACCTGTAACTTCCTTGTCTTCAATGATTTATAGTTTAGGATAGCTGAATTAACGATGAAATAATACTATACTTTATTAATTAAATATTTAATTTTTTTTTAACTTATAACAGAAAATAATTGAAATATCTTTAGTCAGCATACTCTACTGATCAATAATATGATACAAATATTACTTTTCTAGTCTTATGTTATTTATCAATTTTTACTAATTATGTCCATTAAGATTGAATTTCACTTTAATAATATTTTCATTTTATAACCCAAATAATGTTCTGCAGAATAATAATAATTAATTAGCCATCCTGTTCTGATGTACCGAAAACTGCAAGATGACTTCAGCTGGTGGTCTAGTGGACTGTAGGATAGAGTGAAGAGCAGCAGTAGAAGAGAGTAGAAAGAAAAATGAATGCGGTGAGGTCGTAGTATAGAATAGGGTGAACCCAGGGCCTTCTGCTACTTATATAATCTTTTAGTTTCCAACAATAATTTCAATTGGCTGTCTTATGTAACCGATAAAGTCGCCATCTAACGACAAAAGCAATACACTCTACTTCATTTTTCATGCTCCATTCTTAACTTGATTGGTTGTATGTTGTTAAAGGTATTCGACAGAGTCCCATTACCCTATCTGTTGGACAAAGTCTATCAACGAAGTCTACCTAACGAAAAACATTTTCAACTACGTCTTCCATGATGTCAGCTACAACAGAGCCAGTAAACAGCGAATTCTCAGTACCGCCGCGGTCATTATATCTTGCCGATCCCGTCTCTGAAATTCTATTTCCAGGTTAGCACCTTTAGATCAAATAGTAGTTTTTGCTCACTCCACTCTTATTATTATTAACTATTTGTTTCTTCAATATCAAAATATATTCACGTTCTTTCAACTAATTTAATAATAAATCCATAATAACTCTAAATTAATGCTTATTATGGCATGGTTAATATTTACTAATTATGTTCAATCTGAAAACCATTTCTTACTAAACATACCACACCATAATAATATATATATATATATATATATATATATATATATTGCATTACCCAAACATAATGAAAATACACCAAAAATAAACAAAGGGAAGAAATAAGTATCTTCTTCTTCTTCTTTATCTTCCTCCTTTAGTGCCGTTCAGCGTGGAGGTGCCCCAATCCAAGACTGCCAAGCTTCTCGATCTCCAGCCAGCGCTTTCATTACATTTATTGACCTTCCCTTCCTTTCACCAATCCCTGAGATGTGGTCCATCCATTGCAATCTTGGTCTTCCTCGAGGGCGGCGTCCGGTAGGCCTGGCTTCAAAGAATTTCTTTGGGTCCCGGCCCTTATCCATTCTGCACAGATGACCAAACCATCCCAGCTGTCGTCTCTCCACTGTTTCCTTCAGTGCAGTCACTCCGAGGTCTCCCCTTATTCTCTCATTCCTAACTCTGTCCCTCCTTGTTTTGCCTGCCATTCTCCGGAGGTATTTCATCTCTGCCGCGGTAGCCCTACTCCAGTGCTTGTCCAACGGGACCCAGCTCTCACTTCCATAGATGAGGGTAGGTAGGTATATGGACTTGAAGATATGTAATTTTACATTATTTTCCAATTCCCTTTTCCCCACCACTGTGTTGCATAGCTGGTAGTATATGCTATTTGCTTTTTTAATCCTGTTTGAGAGCTCTTGGTCCATTTTCCCATTTCTGGTGAGCACTACTCCTGCTTATTATGGTATGGTTAATATTTACTAATTATGTTCAATCTGAAAACCACTTCTTACTAAACATACCACATCACCACACCATAATAATAATATATATATATATATATATATATATATATATATATATATATATATATATATATATATATTGCATTACCCAAACAATAATGAAAATACACCAAAAATAAACAAAGGGAAGAAATATTTTAAATTAAATCATAGTAATTAGATAATGGGCAATTTAAGTAGTTACCACCAAATTTATTCAATATTGGCATAAATAGGTTTCCCTTTCGAACAAAGAAACATCTGCACGAGGATGTTTGAGGCCTAATGTACCTGAGAATGTAACCTTGAGATAACCCGGCCTGGAGATTCCAACAGCAGGCTTAAATAGTAATAAAGATAAGGCAAAGTAAAATCAACATAAAAATAATCCAGAGGCCTGCTGGCAAGGTTTAATAAAACCTGCCACGAAGGATGGAGTCAGGAGAAAAGAGAATGGAGAAAAACTTTCAGATTCGATGCCGATGATGGAAGGGACACGCCCTCAGCCAAACTTCTTAAAAGATTCAATAGGAAGGCCCAAAAGGAGAATGGGGGCCAAATGTATGAAAAATAGATATTTCAAGAGGGAGAAGGATAAACGGAGAGAACTGGCAGGCGACACGGAGAAGAGGCAGTAAGAGCTGGAGTGTGAGAGAGTGAAGCTGTGAGGGTAGAAGAAGGAAGAGCAGCTGAGCAGTTCATCCTAGTCAGAGTAAGTAAGCAGGTAGAGTTCGAGACCGCAGCTGAGGGGACTCAACCAGACCATTTAGCGACAAAGCGGAAAGTAGCCGAAACGACGAAGACAACACCAGATAAGTCGTAGCCACTTATATGCATTGTATACATTTTTGTTTGATATTATGTGACACCATAGTAAAATCTTAATTAGCAGGTTAGACTCCTAATTCTCAAATACATATGTTAAAGTCAGTAGGTTTTTATAATGAAGTCAATTCAAGTTATTCATAATTAAACTAGCAGTTTAATTTATAAAGTATCTTAAATAAAGTCAGATCTATGTCAAAATCAGTTATTACATTTACCCTACATGCCACCTCATAGTTTAGAATAGTGAATTGGTTAACGCGACACCGTTGGAAAAGATCTCCAACGGTATTTATAATATTCCAATTTAATGAGGGGGGTGTCTGTAGTCTCTAGACTTTTAAGTTAATGTAATCAAATAATCAAGTTGATTGATCAGTTCACTTCTGGAACCGATACAAGTACTTAAATAAATAGACAACTAAATTAAGTAAATGCGGTTTCTGAGAACCCTGCTATACCAAGGTTTTCCTAAGGAAGAAAATAGATTAAAAAAAAAAAAAATTAAAATCCTTTCATGCGAGTGTCAGGTATAAAAGGTATTTGTTCCTTTTCTCATTTCAACAATTAGTATTTATTATGTATCTGGATTTTCCATGTTCGTCCTCTTTCGACTATTCTAAGAAGAATTCGCTGTTTCTCGATTTAAGCTTTTTACTTTTCTTTTGTTGGTTGGTTGGGTCTTATTTAATCAAATTCTTCCTTTTGAGCGTCCTCAAAAAAATGAACGAATTCTCAAGGCTTTAATGAAAAAACTTTTTTAATAATTCAGACGGCAGAGGGTCATTATGATATTCGAAGTTATATGCGATATTTGTATTATCGATATTTTGAAAAACTTTATCAATTTCTCAGGTTTGATGTAGGAAAATAAACAAATAATATTCGATTCAATATTCTTTTTTTTTTCGAAAATGGTTTCTACGTAATTAATTTTCAGTGGGTATTTTATATATTATGCATATCTCATTTTGTATGATGGAAGAATCTATAATCATCGGCTAGTTAATGACAGACATTTTACTCGTTAAACAATAATTAGTTTATTGAGCTCTTTCCTTGCCCGTTAATTTACTCAGTTTTCATCCTTTAAGCTACAGCGGTTACACAAAGTGAACAGAATTTCGATCTAAAATTGATCACGTAGAAAACAATTTTTTTTTTTTGGCATGAAAATATGGGATATATTATATATAATATATATATATATATATATATATATATATATATATATATATATATATATATATATTTTTTTTTTTTTTATGACGTTAATTAGCTGTAGTAAAACCAAATTAAAGTTGATATAAAAATCAAAATAAAGCCAAGATCGATAAATAAAGACGAAGCGAAACCGATGGTTCGATACCTACACAATCGATCGTCCCTAAATACCTTCTTAGCTTGAAACATATAATTATATAATAAAAACAAATTTTGTAATGTAAAAAAGAAACTAAGAAAAATAAAATTCTAAATTCAATACAAAAAAAAAAATGCCTTCTTCTACTGATGACCAAAATCCCAAGTTAGTAAGGTTTGATTTGAAAAGTGATAAACATAATAAAATAATTAAAACTATTTGAAACATGAAAATGTATGGAATACAGATAAAAATGAACAAGTTTGAAGGTTATAACTGAAGAGGATACTGAAAGGACCATTTCCTAAACCAGTAGTTCTCAAAGTGAGTGTCGCGAAATATTTGAATCATAAAATTAAAGCATTACATTAAAAAAAGTAATTAAAACAATTATTTAAAAACAGAATTTTTTTCCCTGTTGATTTCCCTATTTCCCACTTCTATGGTTTATTATTTCATTCATCAATCTGATATCTTGGGATGGCACTACCTCACCAAGGTATACAGTCTTTGTTTTGAATGTATTTGGATGTAAACTTACTTACTTTTTAAAGAACTTTTAATTGTTTCAAATCGTTTTCATCCTTCATATCTTTACTAGTTTTAAATAATAATAATAATAGGAGTGCAGAGAATTTTGTTTAATAATTTCAACGTGCCACTAAACAAAAACGTTTGAGGACCACTGGACTAAAGGGTTAGAAATTAATTAGTTTGTAACATTTTTTTAAAACAGAAATCGGCTAACGAATATTCCATGGAAACATTATCCACTGATGGATAACTGTCAAAATATTTATTGACAATTAGCGATTCGCCTGTTAAAAATTTCTGATTTATTGAGAAGGGTCTAAGATTGACATTAGTTCAGATATAAATGAGAAGGTTAGAACTCAAAGGTGACCATACTGTCTCCCAAGGATTTTGCACAGTCTAGAATGATTGCTTGGTATAAATTTTAAGAAAAATAAATCAATGGATGACCCTTTGTGGTTAATATACTGCTGATTGAATTTCAATCCTTTCAATGAACTAACAAGATTTTTTTTCCTTACAAGTGAATTAGGATTAATTTAAAACGAGATGGTTTTAAGCCGAATCGTAGGTGGGAATCGACGAGCAAATACCGGACCGAGGTAAATATAATTAATGTTGATTCAAAAATGAACTGTCAAACGTAAAATTGCCGCTACAGTAATCCAGGATTAAGTAAATTAAATCTCTTTCTTCATGCGGGACACTGCGCTGTATAATCAGGGCTGTACAATCCAAATAGCCTCAGGCAGGATTTAAACAAACGCTGCAAAATATTATCCCGCACCTGTCACATTTCAGAACATTTTAATAATAATTATCAAGTAATATCAATTTGAACGTTCCATTGATTTTATGAAAGTTTTATCAAGCTGAGATTAGACTTTTAATTTGCTATATGATCAATTGCACAATACTTCATTTCAATCCACCCACATTCGCTCACATCAGCGATCGACAATTGATTATTCACACAGTTTGTATTTTTACTAACTGAATATTGTATTAGGGTAATCAGAACTCCCCCTCCCTTCTTAGCGGAGAGGTTTGACAATACTTTTGAACGTTAGTAGATTTCCTGAAATACAGTAAGTATATATACATGGTTCGTATTGACTGTGAAAAAATTATCAATGAGTAAATCAACCACTATTCAATGGGTGTTTTTTTCTTAATCTTAACCTTTTCTTAAATTGGTCGAACGCCTCATAATAAAAAAAAAAATTAAATAATGAAATTTTAGAATTCATAAATCTTCCTGAGGTAAAAGCCAGTGAGTAAGAAAAGGTATCCAACCCTTCCATATTTCATTGATTGCAAGTAAATTAAAAGCCATCATATAGAATTATTTCAGAACAAGCAATAGATATAATTGTTGATGTCCTGCTATTCTTAGACAAAAAAAAAATGCGAAATATGGCTGTTTACATTAATGGAAGAAAAATGTCCTATGGTTTTTGAAAAACCAAAAAGTATTGTGTAGAGTATGAATGACGAATAAGCGTTGGTTTATCAAAAATTAGGAGAATCGGCGGGCTTAATTTTCAGTAGACATTGAAATAGCGGTCCGTAACCGCTTATTGAGAATTGTAGTTTGCTTCCGGTCCCGCCACCATGTGTGAGCGACTTTGCGATAGTATTAAAATTAAACATCTTAAGGGAGAAATTTAGAAAAATAAACTTTTGTTTTTGAAATAACAATAAACTTACAAATAAGGGCACACGATTGAAAGAGTAAGCAGATCAACATGTAAAAAAAGAACAAAAAATCAAGATGTTTATTTAACAAGGTAACTGTCTGAACTTATGTGCAAGTAGGCTTTCCCTTCCTTGGACATAGCTTCCGGCCTAAGCTCCGGTCACAAGTTCCACCCTTAAGCTGCTTCTTCCATTCTACGTTTTGCTTATATATTTTTTAGAAATATCAGTTTTGAAAGATGAATTCGTAACCCTGGCTCTAAAACAAGTATTCCTATTTCCATTAGCAAAGTAATGTTGTGTATAGTTAACTAGGAATAATACATTTTCAGACAAGACTATGATCTATTGCCTCCTGTGGAACACTATCAAAACTTTGCTTAACAACTTTCATAGTAGTTACTAGGAACGACCCGAGACCACCTAGTCATTAATGCATACATTTTCATACTGAATTAACCTTTCCTAAAACGATTATAAGTAATTTTGAGTACACAGTACTGCGTAACTTTTACTCCTTCAAAATAGGGTAGAGAAAGTTTGGTAATTGGACCAATCTAAATGTTTCCGGATCTGACTTAATCTTGAGTTTCTGGAAACACTGGGTCCAATGAATAGATTAAAAAAAATGTTATGAGGTCGCCATAGTTATCCTCTAATTCCTAACCCTTTCTCTTTATTCTAAGCTTTTGAACCGTTTTTGACGAAACTTTAAGAGTTGTCACGCTTGATTCAAAAACATGAGGAACACAATGATTTTTGAGAATTTTTTTTTTTTTAATTTTATATTGTATATCGTACATAAGCAAAATCTAATTTACTGTATGGCAACAACTTTATCAATTGATACTCATCATAAGCAACAATTACAATTTTTTTTGTTCTCATGTATAGAATATTGATACGAATATTTTGGGTTGAATTTGAATAACAAATTCGCTATTGTTTGGACAAGCCATTTATAACTTATTTCCATGAACTCGCAATCCACAGCAGAGATGATGCTTGCAAACGTATAATGTTATTGATGTTTAATATATTACTAATAATAGTTTATGATTTATTGTAAGTGCAGATGAAATAACATTAAACAAAAATAAATTCTCAATAAAAAAAAAAATACATAAAATAAGTTGTAGCAGTATATTAATTTGCCATCTGCAAAGTATTTTTGCAACGTGAAAATATGCACTCATCCGGATAACGGTTAATTTAGTAACGGGTTCGTACTCTATACAGGTTCGTAGTGGATGTAAGTGTTTGTGCTAAGAGGTTCATGTTGCAAGTCAGTGTGTTGTGGAAATTTTTGTAGTATTCTGTGCCAGTTTTTGAAACTGAAAGCCTTGAAACAGAGCCTCTATCCTATATGTCTATAAAAATATTATTATTATTTTGTAGATGGTAAGAATGTTAGTAACGGATAATTTTGAGAATAATAATCCGAATCGTTTGTTCCTTTGTTTCCTTATAAGTCGGATGTGGATCCTCCATATTAGTCTCTTGTCCAGATAGTCCCAAATATCGCACATTAAGATGTGCATATTACTTCTTCTTCTCTAGCTTCCATCTTTAGTGCCTTTCAGCGTAGAGGGGCATTCCGCCAGGAATTCTCTTATTCCCTATTTCTAGCTAGATTCTTCGCCTGTCGGAGGTCTTTTCCCCTTGCCCTAAAGAGTCGTTCAAGGACAAGCCGAGATAGGATATCCTAGGGCGACCCCTAGGTCTGCTGCCATCTGGGACATATTCCATGGTCTTTTGAAATTTGAGGATGTTTTACGTTTCAAGATACGTAGAATCCAAATATCGAATAAAAAAAAAAATCCGTCCGCAAAATTTTTTTTTTGTTTTTACTTCCTTATACGAAGTAAAGGAAGTAATTGTAATCGCGAAAATTTTCGGTTTTCAGATTTCAACGGAAATATCCATTTTGACCATCCCTGAATCCATTTGTGACTAGTTGTGAAACTCCCTTTTTGGTCATTGCTTAATCACCAGAAGTGGTACTTTACTTAAAGGTCATAATTGATTTCCATCAAAAAGATATTAAAATATTATGCAAAACTTCTCAAATTTAGTATTTATACTTTATATATTGATTTAAATAACATGCTAGAATTTGGTCTAAATTGGAAAACCGGAAGAGGTACTTTATTTGAAGGTCATATTAGACTTTCAATAGGCAATTTTTGTAATCCCCTCTCCCCCTCAAAATTTGAGAATGTTTTACGTTTCAAGATACGTAGAATCCAAATATCGAATAAAAAAAAAAATCCGTCCGCAAATTTTTTTTTTGTTTTTACTTCCTTGTACGAATATCGATTTCGATTTCCCATTTCCCCCCTTAAGGGAGCATTTCGAAAATTTGAATGTATATAAATCTTCTTGAAGAAATTCTCTAAACGAAAGCGAAAACCGTATCAAAATCGACAGACTACTTTTCGAATTTTGCGATCACAAACATACGCAGGCTGAATTTTATATGTATAAATTTACAGTTAAACCCAGAAGGGCTCAAGTAAAGACATTTACTCCTCTCTCATCTGGTTAGGGATAAGTTACAGAATAATTTTACTCCAAAAAGTAAACGAAATTTTCCCTTTCCTGAAGTAACGAAAATGGGTGATTGCCGTCCAACGGAAAATGGTGGATGTTAAAACGGCTTTATTTTTTTAAATTACTCTCTGAAAATATCATTAAAATCTTTAAATTTACATAAATAACTTATGAAACATTCTCCCTTCGTTGTACGAGTATATTTATTATTTATTAATCACAAACGGTAACCACCTCATCTTCAGGTTATTTATAAATTTTATATATTCTTAAATAATAAAATGAATATCATTCTTATTTTATTTGTTTTAAAACATGTGTACAAATACTAGTGATATTTTCAATTCCTAAACCAATTGTTACAAATCAATAACTATTTATTTAGTATTATAATTAATGCTAAAAAAATAATAACAAGTATAATAATTATCGGTCATCAATAATAATTAGTTTTAATTTTTAATAATTAGGAAAGAGCTAAATAAAAAGCAAGAATGTTTCGCTATATATCGTTGGCGCAATAATAAACGGGGCTTTTGTTTCGTGTTATCAGGGATCTCTGTTGAAAAACTGACTCCAAACGGATAAATCCAGAAACAACCTCATAACTGGAATATTCGCAACAGTTTACACTTACGGCATGTATCGACGAATGTTTTTCCTGTCATGACATAACACGCAAGTGTAAAGCAACCCTTACAAAGAGTTTGTTTTGCTCTTCATCCGCTTACAACATAATGTTTCAGGGTTTAATTACATCTTCATAAAAAAATTATTATTGAAATAAAACATTAATATTGCTTAGCCTACACATTATTACAGTTTGAAATATTATTTTATATATTTTTAATAATTTTATAAAAACAGGCAAAAAATAAATTTACTACTTTTATGTGATTATTACGTTAGGTAAATTAATAAAGCATTAAATTATGCACTTTCAGTTTTTTACTCCACAAAATTGTAGACTCTAGTTATGATGACTAACAATCTTGTTTGTTGTACCAATTCTTTTACAACGTTATGCAACTTCATAGCACTTCGCAATTAGATTTTCAGTTATAACACACAAAAAATTTCGTTATTATTGGATTGGCAAAAGGTTATTAGTACTATAAACTAAAGACTATAATCGGACTGGTAAAGACCGACTCAGAGCCTCATCTATATTTCTAAACGCTTCAGTCGCACTTTCACGAAACTGTTGCGTGCCTCGAGTACATTAGCTTCAGAATCACGGGTGCGAAATTCCAACCTTTGGGCTTCGTTCTTTTCCGACGCGGCCCCAGTTTTCATGATACAGATAACGAACTTGCCAGGTCGTAGCATTTGCCCATTGAGCTAACTGATTTCGACTCATAATTACATTAGAGCAGATATTTTAATTAAATTTGGAAAAAAAAATCGAATCAATTTTATAATTAAGAGTCAAGCTTCTCTCACTCTATGCCCTTAAAACTAAGCAGTATTTAATGAAGAGATGCCAGTTGGTAGTATTTCTGAAAACCTTTGTAACAAGATATTCTTTTCAAATCTCGGAAAAGAAAGGGAAAGAGGTTAAGGAAAGAATTCAAAGGATAACGGAGAAATGTGAAACTTTCCTGAAAAGCTTTACTTCCTGAGGCATGATATCCTAAAAGTTTTAAGTATGGCTTCTAGCGAAAACTTATTAAAAACATGTAATACATAAAGTGTATAATTTGTAAAGGTTGTTGGTAGTTACCAATAAACTAACGTTTGTGTTCCATTTTCAATAAGTTTTTTCCCTAAATCAAGTAATGAGTAGTTTCTTCATTTAGCTCTTAAATAACAAAATACTGCTTACGGGTTCTGTAAAGGAAATAATCTGACTTAAAAAAATAATGGACAGGCTGGACAAAAAAAATTAAAATATTAGAACTGATGGGTCGTTCACAAAGAAACCTAAGGGATGTTTTCTAATCTTAAAGTCTGTAAGGATGGATTAAATCAGGAATCACAAAACATTTTTTTACTACGGGCACTACCATCGCAGCATTAACGGTCGGGCGGCGGACAGCATATGCTTGTTCAAGGTACATTGTTAATTAGATATTGACAACAAACAAAAAATAATACTAACTGCATATTTTAATACAATTCACAAAATAAATATTGAAGAAAGAGAAACAAAGAAAATAATTACTGACAGTAAAATATTGGTAACTAACAAACCAATAGATCTTTTTAGTCCCTTTAACGATAATTAATCAAGAATTTATCATTGTTAACAATATGAAACATTATTGAGTATAGAATTTACTGTTATCTAGATGGTTAAGATTGATTTGTCCGTTTGGTTTGTTGATTTTTATTCTAAAGTTAAACAATTCATAATGGCATAGTGTGAAAAAGCATAGATAATAGGATTGTAACAGGTAACACGTTAACAAATGTTTCTGCACCTATACCAGAAAAATTAAACATATATTTGAAAATAAGGCTAGAGAAAATATTAAGTTGTACCTAGGGATGAAATCCATTTTTATTTTTTTTAATTCGACAGCAAATTAAAATGTCTTTCTTGAATTTCATACCATCTATTTAATATTAGATTACTAAATTTATAATATATTATAATATTATATTAAATTTCATTATAATATGTATTACAATTAAAATTGGTCATATGTATGTATCATATATATATATATATATATATATATATATATATATATATATATATATATATATATATATATCTATATATATATATATATATATATATATATATATATATATATATATATATATATATATATAGATATATATATATATATATATATATATATATATATATATATATAACATATATGTCACAGTATGTATCCTGTGCTATAAAATGGATAAGAATTATGATTGAATGAAAAAGAATTGAAATTCCCAACAGAGACAACAGATCAGATCTTGTATGATGCTCTAGCTTAGAGGCTTGAAGAGGATCCGTTGCACCGATTTAGTCACATCAGATAAAGGGCCTGGTTTTCGTCAATCGCCACTTCTAATTTTGATCCCGGACTAATTTTGGTTAACATTCTTTTTCAAAGCACGTGGATATTGGATATATAAGGAATGGTATTATTAGATTAGCTACTTCCTCCTACATCCAATTAAATGTATAATATACACACACATAAAGAAACAAATACATAAAACAAATATAACCAACAATATATAATAATATAAACAACAAGAAGAAATAAATACAGTGCGATCTACTTCTTTTTTTCTCTCCTGCAATAGTCTAACAATTTTATACATTTATGACAGTTTACTCTTGATGTATTGGTAAATCTGTGTATTTCATCATTATTAATTACGTTGATAATATAACTATTTAATTAATAAGGGTGCTTGCTAAAGAGTGTACTTTCAGCTTTACATCACTTACATCACTTTCAGCTTTTGAGTCAAAACTTCCTTATTACTATCGACCAAACCATTTCCAGAAAAATCGCTATCGCCCAAATTTCCCGACTGTCAATAAGTACCCGTAAGTTATTCCTTCGTTCTGGACAACAACCTAGCCGTAAGCTCCTAATATTTTCCGTACATTCCCCAATTTTGACTTTGGCTGTGTGATGTACGGGGGCTTCTCGAATGTACTCGAGGACAGATTGAAGCGGATCATGAACTGGCTTTTAAAATTTGTCGTTGGTACCTCAATACAGCCCCACGTGTCGAGTTAAAGTGGCTCTTCCCCTCCAACCGAAGAAAATATTTCCTCGGATCATTCCTATACCAAACCATCAACTCCCAGCATTCTCCCTACATCTACAGACTCCTACATGTCCTCAGTCAGATCGCGCCTTTCTGGCCTCTATACTCCCTCTATACCCCCTCCCACCGAACGAAAACATTCGAACGTTCCTTTCTCGGCCGCCCCACTACCCTCCAGAATTTCTTCGCTACTTATATCCGCCATGTTTCTTTTCAATACCCAATCAAATCCCTCCTTTTCCAACACCTTCTTCCTTTCCAAATAGAATTACAACATTTTAATTTAACATTAGCATCTAGATAAGAAGTAAATAATAGTTTTTAATGCACAAGTTTCAACTTTGATAATCAACTCATTCGTATTTTCTCTTTTTTTTCTTTTCTTTTTTCATTAATTTTTTTTTTATTCACATTAATTAAATTTTTCGAGACAAAAATATGTATTGTTTGCTTGTTTATTTTTTAAAAAATATTGCAAATTGATTTTATGGCCTTAAAAGTTCTCGTCTCAGAATAAAGTTCTTTTTCTATTCTATTCCATTCTAAATGTATATTTGTAATCGTTGTTTATAAAGTTGACACTAGAATATTAATGCATTTATTTTCTTGAGAAAAAATTATTATTTTCCTAATATTCTTCTTCTTCTTCTTCTTCCTCGTTCCTTCCATTTAAATGACAATGCTAGAAGATGAGAACAAAAACTCGGCAGTCCTCTCAAAATTCACCAGACTCCCGTAAAGTTTCCTCTCCTGTGACATTGACACTGCCAAGATCTTTTCTCGCAAATTTTTTATCAGTTTGTAGGACTGTAGTATGTGGTCTGGTGTTTTTTCAGCTTCTCCGCAGTTGCATAAAGGGCAATTTTTAGTTTTTTGTATAAGTGAGATTTAAGACGGTTGTGTCCGGTCCTTATTCTGAAAATGGTGACTTGTTCTTTTCTGCTTAGTTGGAAGTAGTCATCCTGAGGGTTGTGTGTTGGATGTGAGGCCAGCATTCTTTGTCTGATTACAGCCTTGTTTATGGTTTTTGCTTCATCTATGGTTAGTGAGGAATCATATTGTTGCATCGATGAACCTGTTTTTGCCAGAGAGTCAGCCTTTTCTTTGCTTGCGAGCCCACAGTGCCCGGGGATCCATTGCAAAACTAATTCTGCGGCACTATCAATCACGCTTTTGATGGCTGCAGTTAAATTTTTCAGATTTGTTTTGGCTTTGTGTCAACTTTTCATTGCCTGTAGGACTGATCGTGATCGATGAGAATTACTATTTTATTATTGGGGACCAAAGAAGAAGATGAATTGGTCATTTTACAAGCCTCAGTGACGGCTTCCTGTTCAGCACCGTAATTGCTTGACCTGCTGCCGGTAGGCATAGCTCTTTCCAGGGTGGATCCATTTATAAATTCAATATCGATGCCTGCACCCCCATCCCTGAGAGCTCCAATAGCTGAACCGTCTGTGTATGCCCTTATCCATTCGTCTGGTAGGTATTTTCCATTTATGAGTTTTAGGCTCAGGTCTTTTATCTCCTCTGGTGGTAGTTCGCCTTTGCAGTTTACCTCTGGGATATTTTCGACGATCCTCGCTTTGCTTAGTGATTCCCAAGGTGGGCGAAGGCTCGATGGGTCTAGAGAGTTTAGTTGGACAGCTCCGAATTCAAGTTCTCTCTGCAATGTTTTAATTAAATGTACTGGGCTTTTTCGTTTGAGTCGGGTCAAGTAACCTGTTTTAATTCTGCCTTGCAGTGGGTGATCATGGATGGGTGATCATTTGCTTTGGTACTCAGATTCAGATATTTTTGGTCTCGTCTGCCAAGCACAGTTAGTAAGTTTGTTAAGGCTTCCCTCTTATATACTGGAGTAGTTTTCATGGATCCAGTGATTATCCTAAGACCACGGTTCTGTATAACCGAAATTCTATGTAGGTTTGAGCTTGCAGCAGAGCTCCAACTTGTGATACCATATTCAAGAACTGGGCGAACATATCCCACATAGAGGTTTCGGAGTGTTGCATGGTCCGCACCCCAGGTTGAGCCAGTGATCTTCCTCATGATGCTTGTTCTCTTAGGACCCTTTGCTACACATGCTTCTATCTGTGTTCTCCATGCGAGTCGTTGGTCAGGTTTTATTCCAAGGTACATTGGTTTTTCTTCGTGCTCGAGGATTTGCTGTCCCATTTTTAGATCAAGTTTCGGTGGTTGTCTTTTGGAAAGACCTTTGTGGATTTTTTTCCAGCATCCACATAAAACGATTGTTGACAAGCCTTTCCATAAGTTTTCCAACGCAGCTGAGGAGGCTAATAGGACTTTCCTGCTTTTAGTATGGGGACAAGAATAGCTTCTTTCCAATGATTTCATAATACTTATTATATTTATTATAACTTTTTTTTTAACGAGCAATAAATTGTAGAGAACTTTACCAAAATGAATGGTCTTCATTCGTTTTATTAATTTATAGCAACTGAAACATGCAGTATTACAAAACCACGCATAGGTTGGTATAAATAAATAAAATCTTAACACCTGTACGTAGACCTGAACATGCAAAACACGCATCCACAGTAAAAAGCGCACGTGTTTTCATATTGTCTACAATTCGATATGATACACTCCATTGGATAGGATGGATAATTATGAGAAGGCAAAACATAATTTGGCAAAATGATTTTTTACTTTATTATTGCAAAGTTTGACTGCAATGTCGTTAGACACATCTGCTCTATTGATTATACTTTAGCTTTGTGACTAGAGTATAAATAGAAGAAATAATTCTGCATTTAATTTTTACTTTCCTTACCTTACAGGTAAGCAATTAGTTACATTCAGCTCAATTTTTTCCGACGCATGTTTGGCCATTGATCTGTGCCACGATTATCTCCTAAAAGAGTAGACCGAATTCGATAAGTAGTGCTTTGTTTTGTAGGCCTTTGCCCACCGATGAGTGTACCAAATCGGACACGCTGTGCGCGATTGCAACTGCGGACTAGCCAAAAACAAATGATATACTGTTGCGCCAAAACGGCTCTAAGGATTTTGATGAAAATTTTCTTAAATATTTACCCTAAAGCACTTTTAATTTGGCCATATTAAAGCGCATTTCCGAAAAAAAGAAGTAATAAAAAAAAATGTTCGCGCATAACTCAAAAGGTATACATTTATTTAGTAATCATGTTCAGAACCTTATGAATGGCAATTAAATTACAAATAAAAAAAAATCATCTAAATCGGTCCAGTATTACCAGAGATATGGTGTTTTGAACTTTGCACACATGTTATAAATTATTCTGCACACGTTCCTACGGACTACGGTTCACTTTTTCGTTACCTTAGTTCAATTTTTTTATATCTCGAAAACTATATGTTTCCTGAAATATTTCAGAAGTGCATTTGAATAATAATTTGATAGTTTACAAAACTAAATATAGAAAAAAAAATAAGTCGTACTAATATATGTCAAGATATGGCAAACATTTTTTGTATTTGGATTTAAGTGCAAAGTTTTAGGGAAAGTCGTGATATTTTTATTTTGTATCTCAAGCCGTATTACTTAGCTCGGGTGATAATCCTCAGCAACTGCATTGTTCACCACTCCGATGACGACAGACGTCTGTGTGACAGAAATAGTGCAAAATAGAAAAATACAGATTTATGACGAATATCTGTGAACGAAAAAAATATAGGGCTAGCGATTGTTTTTGCACCATTTTTGGAATGGACACTAATACGACTCATACGACTCCTGGGTATGGAATTAGATAAGGAAAGACTGTTTCTTGACTTACGGTCGTGCAAGAAATTGAATTGGTTTCCATTCACGCTCAAGTGTCAAACTTTTACCCCAAACCACTGAAGTTGATCCAAGCCTAGTAGAACAGAAAATTTGGTAGTTGTCAACAAATGCTGACTTCAATCGAGTTTATTTAAACTAACTCTTGTTGAATTAATTTAAAGTAATGACTTTTTCCACGAGACCTTGGTAAAGAAAACGTGAAAAGACCTTAGGAGGAAAACTTTTTTGAAGATAATTGAAAAAGCTCTTTCGGTTTCTCTCAGTACGATCTGAAGTGGTGATAATATTTAAACATCCTTGAATTCTTAGAAGGACTATCATGAGATTTAATTTAATAAATATGATATCAATCTTTACGAAGAAATTAGCTGGAACGATTGGACGGAATACCAGAAAGAAGATAAAAAATCTCCAAAAAAAAAAACAAAACAAAAGTGAAAGATGGGTATGATAACCCAGAAAGAAGCTTAAGACTACATTAATAAATATGATTGATAAAGCTTCAATAAACCTAAAGGTGAAGATGAAAATCATCTCATCGTTCCTATTATGTATTATGGAGGTTAAATTGAATTGATTTCCTAACCATATAGTTCGTTGCTGATCATAATTTTTCAAGAATCCTGAGGTTGGGTTTTAGACAATAGTTTTATACACCATAAAAGAATGTGAGGTAAAGCAATGTGAGAGTATTGCGTGATCTTCAACTATACATATTGTCCTAAATCGATTGTGTGGCTAAACCTACCGAATTTATGATCCCTTCCTGTGTCAGGCGCCCTTATTTATGTCTAGGATTTCTTTCTATGGTGTATTTATTGTCCTATTGGTCATTAAATTTTCTTAGAAAAATAATGTAGTGGTTTTTCTTTTCATTAGAGTTATCAGTATTTTCAATTTTTGCTATAAAACCAAACCATTTTAAAAAAATTGTAACTATTTTATAGTTCTCCAGCATAAAATGGATAAGAATATTTAAATATATTTATTTAATAATATGATTATTATATTAATATAATATTAATTAATTAATATGTGTGAAACAAATAACATGTAATGGTCATGTATAACAAAATATAACAAAAATATAGCTAATTAATTAATCCATTTTGCTTCGAATTTCAAACTTAAAATGAATTGCGTTTGACAGAAAATGTACAAAATTATGTACATATGTAGCCGGAATTAATTTTATTTTTATAGTAATAACAGATTTCAGCGATTTTTAAACACGTTTTTCGACACAAAAATAAATATTATGTATCTTTAAACTCATGGTGCATTATGAACCGCACACATTCTCTACTGTGCGATCCATAATCCGCTCTACATGGACAAAGTCCAATTAGATATCGAAGCGTAAAGTTTTGAAATGAATCTGAACCAGATCTTTACAAGCTAGTAGGAAGGATTACGAGTTTATTTTGAACTAGAGTGTGTTTAAAGAGGAAAGCAATTAGTGCTAATATTTATCTTTGTATGAACTCGGTGAATCCGTTTTCCACAAGTCAAACGAGTATCTGAAACTGAATGTGCCTCCTAAGTAACCTAAGTTAATTAGAGCATTCCTAGCAAAAGTTAATTAAATAATAAATTAATATATTGTTATAGGTAGAAGCCCTGATGCATGAAAGTTGAATTGCACCAAGTAACAACATATGGTAATAATAAAGGAATCCAACGGATTGTTAATAATTTCAAATCGAAAAAAATTCTGCAAACGTCTTTTAATAAACTTGAGTTAATTCTTTTACCTTAAGTAGTATCTGTTCTATATTTTCTAGAGTCACCATTCCGAGAAGTTCCCTCATCGACGAACGAAAAACTTCCCAAGATAGGTTAAAAAATAAAGTGTTAAAAAACAAACATTAGAAGGTAAGTTTAGACCGTGAAGAAGGTTTGGCAATAGAAATTGATAAATTCGTACGTAACTTCGATAATCAACAAAAAGACGATGCTTGAATTGTGCTACATTTTCCAACTAGCAGTTTTGTTCACAGTATGACAAATAAATATTCTCAATTTTTTAAATTTAGGGGTGGAATTTGGTGAGGCACAATTGTGTCGCCTGAAGTTTCCTTTGTGCACATATTCAACTCCCTAATTTTCTCCAACGCACATAACTCTGGAATTTTCAATGTAATGTAGTACATGTTATGACGGATTCTAATAAGAAATCAAATTCTAAAGCGATGTTATATCGGTGAAAATATAGATCCAAGGCTTCGAAAATGCGCTAATCACAAAAAATCGTAATAATCGGACAAATTTTCATTTTACTCCATAAAAAATAAGAAATACTTTTAACAAAAATACCTTGATTACGTTGATGCTTATGAAATTAGCTTTAAAATTAACTCATATATAGAGCCTAACTTTAAGTATTAGCTGAGGTAATCCTCTTTGAACATCCGAATTATCATTTTGCTAAAAAAATTGAGGTAGAATTCTGAAGTGTGGTGTGTTTCATATTATGACCGCTTCTAACAGTAAATTAAAAATAACATTTTTTTTTTTTTTTTAACTTTTTCGAATCATTAGCAGCGAAAAGCAAAGGACACCCCAAAACACATTGACATTTGACAATGACAGGCCATAGCGATAGATAGAAACGATAATCAAACATAAACCAAACTTGAGAATTGTATCCTTGAGACCTTTTTAGTAAAAGAGGATTGTATCAGTTAGTACTTAAAGTAATGCTCTGTACGCCAATTACTTGTGAACCTAATTCAATTAGCTTCAACGCTAATTATAGAGGTATTTTTAATATGAGGCTTTCTTTTGAAGGAAAATGAAAATATATCTGAAAAAATCTGAATTGTAAGGTTTTTTTTTGTGATTAGCGCCTTAGCGAAGCGCTAGATCGATATTTTCACTTATATAACATCGCTTTAAAATTCTATTTCCAATAAGATTTCGTCATAGAATATACACTATGAAAATTGAATGTATTCATTGAAAATTCCAGAATTATGTACGGTGGAGACTTCAGGCGACACACTTTTGTTCCACCAAGTTTCACCCCTAAATATACTCATATATATAATATATATATATATATATATATATATATATATATATATATATATATATATATATTTCGTTTATTTTTAGTAATTATTAATTAATTAATTAATAAACCCCTAAATATACTCATATATATATATATATATATATATATATATATATATATATATATATATATATATAATTCGTTTATTTTTAGTAATTATTAATTAATAATTTAATAAAGAGAAAAATTTTAAAACTTGATTTCTTTTCCTCTATTTGGTGTATATTCGTGATTAGTGTGAAATTTCCAGTAAAATAAGACGGATTCCGAATTTTCGGCAGGAAAATGGGCCATATTTACCAATTTAGTTGTTCTATAGTCACACATAGATAGTATAGAACTGAAAAAAATTGGTTTATCACAATAGTTCAGGGGTTTTTGAAGTGCCTTAGGTTCGATGTCTGAAATTGAAGTACTGTGTCTCTTTCTTTTCTATTTTGAATATATTTTTTTTCCTTTTGATGTATATGCTTATGTTTATTTATTTATTAAATAATACCTGCTATTGCCAGAAATAATAATTATTTTTTTCACGTTTCTTAATATCTAGAGACTTTGTCCCAGAATAAAGTTATTTTTTCTATTTCTATTTCTATCTTGACCAACAGTCAGATTTTGTCAGAATCACATTTGACAGTAAGGCTTCGTTTCTCTCTCCACGCTTTTATGAGGCATAATTAACTAAGCATTTCCCTTATACTTATTTAATTAAAAGTTTCCGTTCGGTAAATAAACACGATTAAAAGGAAATGGTAAGTCATTTGTGAAACTGTCACAGTGAAACATATTTTCTTCATTTAAGAATCATGTTATTGCTTGATTTATATGTTTGTATACGTCTCAATGTATAAAAGCATAAATCAACACTCACATATCTTTTTATGAGCTGTACTTAAAAATCTATAACTAAATATATTATGAAACATTAAGCAATGAAGCACATGTTGCTATGAGACATCCCATCAGGAGGGTACTAGAGAACTCGGTGCACAGGTTTCTAACATATTAACTAAATGTGTTAGAATAATTCGATGTGTTGTTGTCAAAATTGGAATATGCTAATTAAATGCAAATCGTAGATAAACATGCCTTTCAGGGTTTACTAATGAGACGAGAAATATGCATCGCGAATTGTTAGTCTCTGCTTCGATTTCTACGCGACCTCGTGCCAATTATTGGATATTAGTCATTGGTTCGAGATTATTAATAAATTCCGTAAGTGAGAAGAATAAATAGTACTTGTTAAAAAATGAATTCAGAAGATGATTGATTATCATCGAAGATAAAAACGATACTGATCAACTAATCCCTTTCAGTTGGTTCAGGGATTAGTATTCTTTATATTTAGTCTAATGCGCAACTCCATTCAAATAATTAATAATTGAAAAGTGTTAAAAAAACTAAGAAATTTTTAATTTTTAGTTCCATTCGCAGACCAATTGTCCTACTAATGAAAATGGTCAGCTGGGTAATTTCCCATTCTGTGGGTACGGTGGCCAGAATATTATATCATTTGCGGTCAAAAGGTCAGAGAACTGCCATATTGAACCTCTGCTTCTTAAATGGTTTAAACTCACAGCAACATGTGTCCCCAAAAGGATTTGTTTTGAATATTTATGGTATTATAAATGAATGTGCTCAAATTTATTACTGCCATAAATAACAACTGGATTATTTATGAATTTATAATCAAGAATGACATTAGTCGAAAAATAAATTTTCATTGCTAAATCTAATTGAATACATGAATATCTATCTTGAATATAATTCAGTATTTTTTAAGCCGCCACTGAGAACGCGGTTACATAGATATAGTGCGCGGCCAATAGATATAGGCCAATAGATATAGATAGATATAGTGAAATACACCGGAGTCATTATGTAGTATAGAAATGTCGAAAACTGTGCTAATATTAAACATTAAAAAGAAAACATTCCTCCAAAAAACATAAAAAACAAAACAATTATTATCTATGAATAAATAAGTCATTTTAGCCGAGAATGTTGAGGCACCATATGAGCATTCTCTTCTCAAAATCGCCACCGCACATAGCATCGAGGATTGTTGGTCAAAAATCTATAGATTGTAGATTCTTATTTGCAATCCTGATTATGAATATACCCCATAATAAGGGTCGAAAATGACTATTTTACAAATAAAATTAAAAAATAACAACTGAAAAATAGTTTTTCGCATTTTGTTTTTTCATCAAACAAAATCAAGTTTAACGATTTTCAACGAATAGTTAGTTTATTAAAACAATTTAACATTCTGCTAAAGCCAAGACGCGTGGCGCTCTTGAAGTTTTTAACGGTTCCTAGCGACATTATCAACTTTTCTATTGAATGCATGCGAAATAGCCGACTAATGTTTGATAATTCTCTAATTATAAAATCGGTATTTGACGATTTTTTTTAAAAGCTTCTTCGAAGTTAGAGCTTTAATTAAAATTGATTGATTGAGGCCTGCCTTATACTCTAACGATTCTTTCTAATTCAAATGAACTATTTTGAGGCACATACCTTGGTCAGTAAATTCCATGATTCGCGATGTTTTTCTCCAAAGAGAAGAGATGCAATCGGAATGAGAAATAAATTGTAACTGATGGAGCTATTATTTCAAGGAATTAATTTTTAAAGTTTGGCAATTGTATCAACTCACAAAAAATGTGAACAAGGATATGATTGCAGAAATCAACGGTCTAAGAATTAGTTTAAAATACCCAGTGGTAGATAACTCTTTCGAAAAAAAAATTGATTTTTAATTTTTGTCCGCTGACGATAGGCCGTGCACGGGTACGAAAGGTATACATTTCTGGAACATCTCATACAGGTTAGAAACGGATGGTAATCTTTAGTATAACTCCTCGTCCTTGCCCTACCCAGAATGCAATAGTACGTTAAATTCCAATTAACAAAAAACGCAAATAATTTCTATGATTCACAACCTAACTAAAGGTAGTTTTTCATTTTCCAACTTAAAATATGTTTAGTTTTATAAACGAGCCATTCTTTGAAAATAGGAAGATTTTCCAATTATTTTTTCATTATTTCAGATAGCACTTTAATTTTTAGAAAATTAATAATAATTATTTGATTTCAATTGTATCTAAGATACTATTGTCAAAATATCCCTTCGTATTGCTTCAAGAACGGAAGATAAATCAAAATATTACAATTTTAAAAAGCGATGGGGTGAGGGTGTGTGAGAGATTGGGCACAGTAGAGTGAGGGAGTAAGAATGATTGAATATTACAAGGAAACGATATCAATAAAATAAAATAATTACAGTTTTATTTAAATACCTTTAATTTCAATAATTTTTAGTTAAAGTATTAAATTATTATTATTATTATAAAACAGTTGGCAAGCTTTGAGAGAAACCGCACTCTCTCACTTTTTATTTATTATAAAAAAGTATTTCATTTAATATTTCTCTAATTCAGTTGCTTAATTAATAGGCTAACATTAATTTATCTCATACATTAATGTTAGCCTATTAATTAAGCAACTGAATTAGAGAAATATTAAATGAAATACTTTTTTATAATAAATAAAAAGTGAGGGAGTGCGGTTTCTCTCAAAGCCTTGCCAAAGGTTTCGCTCAAAGCCTTTGTTCTCCAGCTGTAGAAGAAGGTGAGTTTATTTGGTAACAATTTTTTTTTAAAGTGAGGGAGTAAGGTATGTGGCTAAGGGACAAGCAATTAATTTAACTAATTAAATCAAAGTAAATTAAGTCAAAGTAATGATTCTATGAGGAATTTGTTTTTATTTTCTGAAAATAATGAGATTGTTTGCATATCTAATTTATTTTTATAGCAATAGGTTACGTTTTCTGGCAGATAAACCAAGTCAATGCAGAAATCCAAGAAATGTGAAATGTGAGGGAGTGAGGATTTTACTGATTACATATGTGAAATATTATTAACTTCGAAGCTAATCTCTGATAAAACATTTTAAGACCATACTTTTTGTAATCAACGAAAACATTTCTGCCTGACTCATAAAAAGAACCGATGTCTTCAAGGAACTGAGATTCCCATATTTTTAAGAATGATCCCTATATCTAGCAATACAATGTGTTTGGCTGGTATCGTAGAGTCATAAATGTAATTAATGCATTCACATTCAAAATAATTCAAAACAACCTTACTTTGCTCAGAACCCTATTTTAAATAATGTATGTATAGCGATCCTTTACAGGGCGGAAGAATTGGCTCAGGAACCGGCCTAGGTCCAACAGTTACAGATAGCCGTGATAAAAGATATTAGCCAGTTTAATTTCTTTTCCAGGTAGCAAAGGCCGGAATAAATGTAGTGAATAAATAAACCTGTAAAACTAATTCGGAGCAACACAAATAGCCCAGGAGTCCATTACTTCATTAACTCTACATACTGGATGACATTCCTACCTTCTTCATTATCCACCATTAATATTTAACGATCTTCTCTTTGCTCTCAGTTCTGCTATAATTACCCTTTGCTTTGCCCCTTTATGGATGTCGCTCTCGAATCCCCCTTTAGGACGTTAAATCATAGAACGTCCTATGCCATCTGATAAGGGAGTAAAATAAACAGGGAGAGAGAAAATTTAGGTCTTCATCAAACGATACCAAAACATGCCGAAATTTTGACTGAAATTTACCATCACTTCTAACATCACTATAATAGAAAAGGACAATCCCTTTTTCGTTTGTAACCACTAACCGCGAAAAGTACTGAACCAATCCTTAACAAATTTTAACTGCATCACATCATAGTGCCCGGAAGGTGTAGCAATGATAAAACTTACCGATTTTTCATAAACATTTTATTATAGAAGTGATTAGTAAATTTCTAAGAGAAAAGGTGTGTAGCTAAACTTGCGTACGTGTGGTAGCTATGACAACTTCTTAACCATGGAAGCAAGTTGACTACAACAAATTTTAAATAAGTGTGAAATTATTGGGCGAAAACATCATTTTATGAATAAAATCGGAGGGTAGGGGAACAAAAAGCAGAGTGAAAACGTTAAACTTTACCGCTGCTTAAAAAATTTTATTATCGTAAAATAAAAATATAAAGATGTGCTGCAATAATCGGAAGATCAAACATAAAAATACGTAAGGAATCTTTCTCCCACAGTCCATTGGATGTATGGTTTTCCAAATCTGGAAATACTAACAATCAAATCATTTTGATACGGGATACAAAACTGGAAATATAGCTTATTCAGTAATTTTATTATTTAATAATGGCATCATGAATAAAGTTCAATCATGCAAGTTTGTGGATTAAATTTGGAGAATTCTCATGGAAATTATACGCTGAATGTTCTCGTGTAGGAAAACCCAGGGATTTTTTTTTTTAATGTTTGGGAAACAAAATCACCTAAGAAGCATAGTGTATTTATCCAAGAGCATTTAAATGAACTTAAAATTGAATAAAATAGTAATTACAATTTTGAGATACAAAACATAAAAATAGTATGGTTTATGCAAATATCTAATTTTAACTACTCACAATTATAGACTCTCAACTGTGTTCATTTAATCTTCTATATACTCAAATCTAGTAATAGTAAAACATTGACAGGTCAGCTAATTATAATACAATATCATAGTATAAGTCTTTAAAATAATATATCTGAAGGTCGTCTACAAAATTTGTTACATTCTATGTCAACGGATTTAAACACCACCTTATTCAGATGACCTTCAATACACTGCAATTTCTATTATTTTGAGGATTGTATTTTGCATGAAAATACAAATAATAATAATAGGGATTCCTTTTGTATCTTGTTGTAAGTTGTATCTCAGATATTATACATATTTTTATCACTAAATATATCAAGAATTTAACTTTATTGATTATGTTTTTTGTCTTTTTATTATTTTCTTTTGCTATCGAACTTTTTAAATAAATAATTTATAATTTATATGGGTTACAGATAAGAAATTCAGCTTTTCAAGTGTTGTAGTAACGTTGAATTTGGATAAAATCTGAGGAGTTAAAAGGACACCGGACATCAGCAGGGAAAAAAATTCTCCAGAAAAATCAACTCGAAAATTTTTATTTTTTTATTTCTATGAAAATTCCTATAAAGAGTTTTATGTAGAACGCTAAAAGGGAATCTCATTTGCTTTTTCCCAAAGTATTTTTTTTGGCCTTCTTTACAGTAAGCATCTTTTGGTATTTGTACATTTAAGCTCATTTAATACAATTCACAATACATTTTTTCTCATTTTACACAACTCGATTAGCATATAACTTTGAAACTCATGCAGAGCAAACTCAGAAAACAATAATATAAAAATTGTTGAAATCATATAAAATATTTTTTTTCTCGGCTCCTATAGCGAGCGCATTGGCAAGAACCATCGAACACGTGTCTAATGTACTTCGACCTAGCACCACCAAAAAAAGTTTCATTTAAGTTGGTGGAGCCACGTCCGTATCCTTCCCTACTAAGTTTATAAACAATAATTCTTATAACTTGTGTGTATTATTATGTCTTAACTAGTATGTAACATTATTATGTCCTTATGTAAGTATTATCAGGTCTTAATCTATATATATATATATATATATATATATATATATATATATATATATATATATATATATATAGATAGATAGATAGATAGATAAAAGAACTTTATTCTGGGACTAGGTCCCTTAAGAATAACATGAAGGAACCAATAAAACAGTTACATTATCTGGCCATAAGACTATAGAATACAGAACAATTAATTTTTACAATATCTTCTGTAAAATAAATAAGCAAATAAATAGGTTTTTTTATCGAAAAAATATGATTGATTTGAGCAAAACAAAAAAAAGAGAAAAAACAAGAAAAAAGTAAAAAAAAAAAAAAACAGAGAAAATAAAAAATACAAAAATAATGAATTGATTAGCAAAGTTTGTACATTAAAATCTATTATCCACTTCTGACCCAGATGTTAATCCTAAACTGAAATTTCGCAATTAGAGAGCATCATTTTGGAGAGAAAGAAGGTGTTGGAAAAGGAGGTATTTGAATGAGGATAGAGAAGAAGCATGGCGGATATTATAAGGAAAGGAATTCCAAAGGGTAGAGGAGTGGGCGAGGAAGGAGCGTTCGAATGTTTTGGTTCTGTGGGAAGGAGTATGGAGGTCAGAAAGGCGAGATCTTGTTTCCAGTGCGTGGACCGAGGATTTGAATTGTAGGAGGCTGTAGATGTAGGAAGGATGGTGGGTGGTGATGGTTTGGTATAGAAAAGATCCGAGGAAATATTGTCTATGCTTGCAGGTAAAGAGCCACTCCAACTCGCCTTATAGGTGGGACACATGGGCCCGTCTCGAGGTGCCGAAGACAAATCTTAAAAAACAGTTCATGATCCGCTTCAATCTGTCCTCGAGCACATTCGAGAGGCCCCCGTATACCACACATCCGTAGTCAAAGTGGGGAAAGATAATAGAGGACACAAGGAGTTTGCGGGTAGGTTGTGGGAGAAGATGTCGAGAACGATGGAATAATTTAAGGGTACTTATTGACTGTCGGGAAATTTGGGCAATGTGGGGTTTCCAGGAAAGGGTTTGGTCGATAGTAATACCCAAGTTTTTGATTGAGGAGCTGAACGTGACGGGGTGATCATTTAGGATTAAAGTAGGAAAGGTATCATTGGATCTGAGGAGGGAATTGGAACCTATGACAATGGCCTGAGTTTTCATAGCGTTTAAACTTAATCTGTTCAGGTTTGCCCAGGCATACTCGAACATTGGGCTACTCCTGAGGACAAGGTAAGAAAGGAAGATAGGGGTTGATTAGGAATGGTAACTGCTTGAGTCCGATCGGAAAGGAAAGATTTGAACCATTGGATAGAGCTGTTGGAAAAGGATAGTGATTTTAATTTGGTAAAAAGGATAGAATGGTCCAGGGAATCAAAAGCTTTAGAAAAGTCAAGGAGTATTAATACAGTTAATTTTTTTCGGTCCATAGCAGTATGTATGACAGTTGTGATTTTGACTAGCGCGGATTGTGTGGAGAAACTGGGAAGGGAGCCGGATTGGAGAGGATCAAGTAGTTTGAACTTTTCAAGGAAGTTTGATATTTGTGATTGGACTATTCTTTCTAGAGGTTTGGAAAGGTTAGAGAGGACGGGAATTGGGCGATAGTCTTTAGGAGATATAGGATTGTAGATTTTGTTAATAGGATGGACTAAGGCTTTTTTCCACGAGGTAGGAAATACTGAGTTTTGGAGGGAGAAATTATAAATGAAGAGAAGAACTGGAAGGATTTCGGGGAGACATAATTTTAACAATTTATCAGAGTTGAATGATGGAACTAAGGAAAAGCAGGAAGGAGGAGTTGGAGAAGTGTTAGAGGAGGCTGATAAAAAGTATGAATTTAATTCATCGTTATATCGTTATATATATATATATATATATATATATATATATATATATATATATATATATATATAATATATTTATTATATAATTATATAATATTTATTATATATAATATATATAGTATATTTATATATTATTTATATATATATATATATATATATATATATATATATATATATATATATATATATATATATATATATATATAATTTATATATATAAATAATATATATAATATATATATATATATATATATATATATATATATATATATATATATATATATATATATATATATATATTTATTATATATATATATAATTTATTATATAATATATATTATATATATATATATTATATATTTAATTATACATTGCTATTTTACTATGTAGCTTTAAATTCTTATTCATTTCTTCTAATCGTTTCTAAATATTTCTGTATAGTTACAATTAGTTTTAATTTATATTTATTTCCGTCACTTGATAAATATTTTTCCTATAAGTTTAAGTTTTTCTATGACTGATTAATCTGATTTCAGTCTCCACAACTACTGAATAATTAAATTTGAAAAAATACTATATTTTATAACTGTTATTTATATATGCATTCTTGGCACCGATTGATAGATACCATCTGGTCGGAAAGAAATGCTAATTTATTTTTTTAAATAAACTCTAGCCTACTTTATTCTATTCTATTTATTGATTGCAGTCTTGATCAAGACTTGCATGGTGTGCCGAAAAGTAGGGGAACAATTAAGTGGTGCAGCAAATTTTACTTTAGTGACCTGCTTTTGCAAATACTTAAATGTGTTGACGCATAATTAAAATATAAATATTTGGCCACTTTAAAAAATTTGAATACTTTTTTTAAAACGGTTATAATCTTCTGGGAGGAATATAAGGATGGATTTTGGCGAGACATTCAGGACGTCGAATTAAAGATTTTGCTGATATTGTAAAAATTAGGGTGGTCTTCCGGAATATTTTCGGAATATTTAGATAACAGTGTGAACTCCACAGTTCAATTCCGTAGGTGCCACATGCGTGAATAAGCACTTTATTTAGGAAAGAAAGATGATTGGTCCAATTTAATAGCCTCAACATTTCGATAAATCGTCTGCATAGTTCCTTGTCATTAGGGTCTTGTGTGAGGGTTCTTTGCAGATCTTTAATCTAGAAGGAAATTAAGATAACGTGTTGTGTCAGATCATTAAGGAGAACTGCGTTGAAGAGTAGAAGTCAGGGGAGCATTTCAATTCGTTGACTAATTATAGTTAGCACAGCAATTTTTAGGGAAATTATTTTTTTTTAGGTCACAAAGGATGCTTGTTCAGATGACATTATATTTAAAAAAAAGAAGAAAAGTTTCTAATTTTTTTTTTATTTCATTTTCAATTCAAGTATAAGTTAGCTATTTCCACTACAACATTAAACTTGTTAAAAAGTCATAAATTACTAGTATTAGTAAATATAATACTGAATACAATTAGCTCTTTGGTGATGTTTTAGAGTAACCTTTCAGTTATATTTTTTATATTTTCAGATTTTTTAGACTATGTCTGCGAGTGGGAGAGCAACATATGCCAACTATTTTACAGTCACTCCGTATTTGGGATGAGATATTTCACGGCTTATGTTCATACATACTAATATATTTAAAGGCTGGGGTAAGTATAACCAGATAGTGATTTCTAAACTTTCAAAAATGTTTAATTGTTTTTTCTACATTATTTCTTTTCATAATATAGAAAAATAAATATTGGAATATTAAAAGAATCTTCACTTTTAAACTAATCTTATACTGGAATATAAATTGCACTCAAATTTCGTTAAAAAAAAAAAAGCATACAAACAATATCTTTGACTAGAGAAATAGGAGGTCTTTAAATTCGTCCACATCGAATCCTCTTCCATTTATAGCATATTTAAAAGCATATTTTTACAGCATATTTATAGCTATGTACGAATAAGTATGCTTCAAACCAAATCTTCAGAAATCTTTTCTTTTTTTTTAGGCGTAGTTCGGAATACAGAACAGTTCGGAATAGCGAGAACTTACTATACATCTCCAAATAATCAAATGCTGAGCGCAGGATGAGAATGACCAGGAATCCACTTAGCCCTAGTCATCCCACATAGAACTTTGGCTAATGTTAGAGAATTTGTTAATTTAATTTTTTGGTTCTCAAATCAATTGAAAAAAAAAAACCTTACCATTATTCGCAGGAGTACTTCCACCACCACAAAAAACATATGGTAATCGGTTTAAGGATATAGCAATAGTATGACAAGTTTTGCCAATAAAACAAAAATTACTGAAATTCACAAAATATACTATATTTTTTTCTTCATGGAAATGTTAAAATAAAATTATTGAAATAATAAATTCGTATGCAAGTAACTAAGCTCAAGTAAACCAGCAGTAAATGGTAAAGAAATTCACCGGGAAGGTTTTGAGAGCCAAATTCACATTTTTCCTACTTTTGGCCATTCTCACCCCGGTTGACTCAAGTCGTCAAATTCTCAAGTATGATAAGCAACAACGTGGCTCTCCTTTCATTCGGTTCAGTATGAATAGGGGTATGAGAGATCAATGACCAATTTTTACTTATCTCATTTCATTTATCATTTAGGGGATTTTGTCCGTTGATGCTTTCGGTCCACTTTAAGACTGGAATAAATCGGCCGGGGGCTGCGGAGGATATGAAAGTGATGACAGTGACAAATACCTGCTCGGAATAAGTCCAACTTCCAGCTCTCCACTCCGGGAGTGGGTCCGTATTGTCTCAAGTTTTCACTTTTTATTCTTCCGTCCACTTTCTCTCTTCCATCTTCCAGCTGTTGAAAGAAAGGCTGACAACGAAGAGACACTTACAAATTAGAATTGTAAAGAAGTGTGCCACAAGGATCGTTTTCTTTGAAGACAACTGCAGTTACAAGACCGAAAAGAGAAAAATATCTGTGTTTCCCATAACGAGGTGGATTGTTCAAGAAATTTATTTTCAACCTATTATTTATAACATTTCAAAAGTTATTAATTATTATTCCGAAGCTTTTTCAATTTTTATTATTATTTTTCTTGAGTATATGATGCAAGGTTTACTGATTTACTCCTTACACCTGGAATTCCCAAGCGGAGTTTAAATATTGTAAATAAGTGTAAATGTGATTTTAGCTTAATTTATAATTATAATATTTTCATTTATGTTTATAGATTTCTCATTATTTTTTTTCGTTCTAAATATGGTATGACTGCGGACATTTATCAGGATTATATACCTACTGCTCTTAAATGTAGTAATGAATATTAATATAAGTATAGTTTAAACAAATATTAAAGAATCCTTTGAAATATAGGAGTGGCAGAATTATAGAAGTGACAAATAATTCATCAATCACTAATTAGATTGATCCTTCTATACCCATCATGCGGATGTCAACTGATAATATGGAGTGTTGAAAATTTCAGTGGGGGCTTTGGAATGTAGGATCTTTATATTTAAATGGAAGCCTCGTGTATTCACATCATATGCTTAATTTTTGTTGAACTGTTTCTCAATTTCAAATGTATTTTAAAACATAGAGAGATGAACTCGGAACAAATGAAGGAGTGGTATATGATGTAGGTAAGTCTATTACCTCTGATATGAAGAACAAAAAATTAATTTTGTTGCTCCCTAGGAACAATGTCAAAATGCTTCATGCAGTAAAATTTACCGATTTATTGTTGTTTGATTAAGCTGTTTATATTGGTAAAACTCCAACACCGTACCCTTTTGATACCTAGCTCCGCCTGGGAAAAATATCCAAGATTTAAACTGTTGTTCCGCCATCTCAGACGAAAATCCAAAGTAAATCTAAAATACTCACATAATTTGAGCCATTTTTGACTATATCTTTTAAGTTTATAGATCTTTTAAATATATCTTTATTGTAAAAAAAAAAAAAAATAAAAAAAATATGTGCGAATATTTCAGAATTTTTAATCTAATGTATGTTTTCCTCGGTGCGACTATCACGACTATTGTTCAACGACAGTCGTTAGAGTCGTTCGAAGAGCCTGTATTAGCACTATTAGCCTGTATTTCATAGGAGCTGACTACTGATTACTGAGTCGTTAACGATCGTCGTAAACGACTCTAACTACTAAGTCTATAGTCGTTGAGAGACGGATAAATAAAATAGACAGTGCATTATGCAATATTGTTTTATTTATGTATATTATATAATACATTGCTATAATATTAAAAACATTTTAAAACTTAATAATAGTAATGAATTAAATTGATAAATAATGTTTAGTTAATTTTTTAGACAAAATCAAATGACAAGATCTTCTTATGCGAAAATTAAATAGTTTTAATAAAAAATGTTTTTTAATTAACGACTGTGTGGAATATGATTTAATACCACCAAATTAAGATAATTAATGTAAATAGAGTTTCCTTATAAGTGTTAATTCGAACATTTCTAAATTATTTTTTTATAATTTTAATAAATACTATTTGTATGGATTTTTTGATATTTGTGAAAGAGATTAAATTAATATGCTTATAGATGACAGGTTTGAAATTAATAAAATGGGCCGAAACTTTGCCTAATATATAATTTAATAAACAACAAAGTAAAGAAATGAAGTTTAAAAAAATTATTTTCTTGAAAATATAGTAATAAAAGTAATTTATAAACTTACTGGTTTTCCTCCTGTTCATCCTTTCCTAAGCGAAACAAAATATAATAAATCCTTCTGAGTCCTACTGCGATAACCCAACGATTGCAGGCGCACGCAGTAGCTCGAATTACCGATGCGACATACCGAATGGGATATAATCGCACATTCAAATATCGTAGTTTAAATAAAATATCTTCCCAAGCGATGGTATCGCGCCTGTCTGCGGGAGCCTTAAAATATTGTATTTCTAATAGAGATATTTCTGTGCGCATATAATTATTTTATTTCTTTTATAAAATAGCTACATTTCTGGGACGATATTACTTAACTATTGTTCTTGTAACATCGATATTTCTCTGCCGATATCATTAAAACATAATTGTTATAATACCGATATTACGCTTCCTATATCTTTATGATATTGTTCTTATTATGTCCATTTTCAGTAGGATTTAAATAATAATAAGATTTAAATAATTTCTTAATGTCCTCCCGATTCATCTAGTTTTTTATGTTTATTTTTTTTTTTGTTATTTAATAAAAGAATTAACGATATTTGGAATATCGATATTTTTCTGCCGAAATAATTAAAATATTGTTTTTGTCAAATTCATTTCCAGCAGGATTTAAACATTAAGAAACAGGTTATCTCCTAATTTTCCTCCAAAGATTAAGAAATTATTACTGTTTTATGTATTTCACAAAGGTGCAATTGGAACTTAATCACCTTGAGTATTTTGGAGTGAACGCAAAATTCAATTTAAAAACGAGTCTTACTTAAAAATACACAATTATGAAACTTCTGCTTTTCTGTGTGGAATCCGACTTGTAATCAGAGGGTCAAATGGACTTCAACGAGAAAAGAAAAAGGAAAGACCAAGAAGTTTAAGGAATTGCAGAAATAATCCAAGAAAGGATGAAGTAGAGAGATGTGAAGAAGACAGAAGTCCGAAAATGATGAATCAGGAATCCAGTGCCACGCTGACTAGTAGCGTCGGGGAATTAGTCTACAAAGTTCATTACAAACAAATAAAAAAAAAACAAATAAAACAATTTGGACGGACGAATTTTTTTTTCTTCGATATTTGGATTCTGCGTATCTTGAAGCGTAAAACCTCAAATTTTGATGGGGAGTTAAAAAAAAAAAAATTCTTGGTCGATTACAAAGGTTTATTATTCAAAATTATCAAAAACTATAAAAAATGATACCTTATTAGATTAAATTCGTGCATATCATTTTCCAAAAAACCCGCCCGTATTTCGATCTCTCCAGAGAGAGTTTTCCCTCATAAATTTGGACTGACTATGCAGATCTCGATTATCGAAAATGCATCCCAAAATGGAATTTTTTTTATAATATTATAATATTAAATGCACTGTATTGTGCCACATTGTATTATTGGTGTACAGAGTAGGCAAAAAAAAAGTTAAATAACAATACAAACATTTCTATTTTTCTTCTTTTTTTTTTTAAACTTAAAACTAACTAAACTGGAATCAAATGATCCAGTTTTTCTGTGCCAATATTATTAATAATACTATTAATGCAGAATACAGCTGAGGTTCGCCAGGACCCACCGAATTAAATGCGAAAGAAATTCCCTCATTTATGTTTTATCCCGTCACCTCAGGCGACGTGAAAAGACTATTTAGCCGATACAAAACAATTCTGAGGGACAATCGGCGGAAATTTCTCTTCGAACATCTAAAAATGCCTAATTTGCGCCAATTTCACCTGAATTTGGTGAATATTTGATACCTGAGTAATTTGAAGTTGTTTGTTCCTTCAAATTGTCCCTTCCACCGAATTTTGTTCCTTAATTTTAACATTTTTTTTCGTTGTTCCTAATGTGTTTTTTAAATCTATTTTATATATTTTAAAGTACATGAATGTAATATTTTATTGCTGCATTTATAGTATTTTTAATAAACATTTTTTTTCATAGTTCACATCTTTAAGATTTATTTTTAAATATTTCTGAAATAATAACAACATATTTTGGATTTTTTACCACATAAAAATCCTAACCCTACTCATAACAAATAGAAAAATCGTTAACGACTGAAGATTATATTCTACCTTCTCCCGTACGACTATTCAAGCCGTGAGATAGTCGTTAACGACTCAACCGGGAATAAAGTCGTTATGGCAATGGTGGTATACGATCGTTGTTGCCAAATTAAGCAATACAATATTGAGATAATTTATAGTACCGAGGAAAACACCCTTCACGACTATAATCGTTCAACGATTATAATCGTGAGAGTCGCACAAAGGAAAACACACCTTAAAAGTTTTATAGGTTTTTTAAAACAAATCAATGCCAAGGATAAAACGCTGCAAATTATTACACAATGGTTAATTATTTCCAAATAGTTGTGTATATAAAAAAAAATATATGGTGTGTCCATTCACACCACTTTCCTAATCGCTTTTGTTCAGGATCCAATATAAAATATAATTTGTTATATTTTCAATAATATCAGTTCGATTAAGATTTTTTTAATTTATTTTTTTTTGTTTAGCTTCATAGAAAATTAAAGAGCCATGAAATGTTCCGGGGATGTATAGCTATCAGACTAATTAACAAAGGTAAACCCATTTACAAAGGAGCATGTGGGATACTAACCCAAAACGTTGTCGTTAACAACAGTTGAATTTTTTCACTAAAAAAAAATAAAGTAGTAAGATTTAATATCACTAATTCCCAAAGTACTAAGTTTAATCTCCCTGTTAGATTACCATATCTAGAGAAAACCTATTACTGGATTGTATAATGGATAAAGAATTCTGTCAGTGATCAAAGTCGTACCATCGATACTAGGCTATCGAAAGAGCCTGCTGATACTGCAGCCAATTATATTAAAAGCCTATTATTCGCCTCGGCTTCCAGTGTCATATATCACTGTGAAGAAACGGCAAAAACGCAGAGGCCACCCCTGTCATTATCTTATGGAATTAAAATGTTAATGAAGTATCCCATTTGTTCAGTCTTGGGTAATTATAGATTACAGATAATATCTCCACAATTGCCGAAAGAACAGATTCCACTATGGGAATAACAAATGATCAAAAGACCGGTTGGAAAACATTATCAAAATTCCATTTATACAATATGTAATTCATAAAAGGATAAATATAAGAATGAATGGATAAACATTCGGGGAACAGAATGTGAGTCGGAATAGTAATTGCGAAACTGTGATAAAAGCCTAATATGAACAAGCGAAAATAAAACGTATTTGTTTTTACAGTAACATTGATTCATAGAAAGTAAAAATATCTGTAGTAAAATAAAATTTAGATAAAAGTCATAAAAGTTAGATAAAAGTTTGAAGAACTTCCGGCAACTTCTAAGCAGGAAAGTGGTGATATAAGCAAATAGTGGTCAGACAGGGATTATATTGAATTCATAAACGCCACACTAAAAATAAAATAGGACGAGCAAGCACTGCTTCGATGAAAGATTCCGAATCATTTGCACAAGAGGGAAAATTGCTATATATGCTGCTCTAAACAGTCCTGGCGGAATCAAATTGAATATTTTTGCAGCTCCAAGAACGAAAATTGTAAATTACATAATAAATAAATGAATACAAAGAGATAAATAGAAACTAATTGAATCTAAAATTAATTACACAACATTAACAGATCCGTAAATAAAAATATGCTGGAGGATTTAGTAAATGGATTAAGTTCATTAATCACTCTCGCAGTATTTTTACTATGTTAATAACATTCTTCTCTCTTTTTCCATACTCCATAGTGCAAAACTACTAATGGACTGCAGCAAGAAGTATATATGTCGAAATAGCACTCGTTTCAATTTTTTTTCTTTCACTATCTCCTTTGTGCTGTTAGGCTTGGAGTAGCCTCAGTCCATCTCTTGTAAGTGTGTCTCTGTCCATAGCCATTCTTCAGAGTTAATCCATCGGAAAACCGCGTTCCTTTCCGAGTCCCTCTATATATTCATTATAGGTAAGTCTAGGCCTTCCAACTGGTTTCCTATTGGTCGTGCTTCCATCACCCAGCGGGCCTTTCGCTCGTCTCCCATCATACAAACATGGCCAAACCATTTTAGCTGGCGTTCCTCGAGAACATGACCGAACTGACCTCACTCCTAGTGTGGTACGGATGCTGTTATTTTTTATACAGTCCCGTCTGGTTTTTCTCGTGACTTTTCGTAGGTACCTCATTTCCGCTGCGGTAAGTTGTCTTGCATGTTTCTTAAGTACCGTCCAGCTTTCTGACCCATAGAGAAGAACAGGGAAGAATACAGTCTTGAATAGGCGTAGCTTTGCCTCTTTACTAATTTCTCGCTTGCCTACCAATGTTGAAGATTTTTGAAAGAATACGCTATTAGCCTTTCTTCTTCGGTTCAGTACCTCTCGATCTATTCGCCCATCACTACTTATGACAGCACCCAGATAATCAAAATCGTTTCAAATGATAATTTTTATTATAGATTATCGAAGAAAAATTTCGAGAGGCTGCTCGCATCTAGCTACAATATAGCTAATTCACACAGCATACTGATTAATCGAACAAATATATAGAAAAGAAGAAGAGAAACAGAGATGGGAAAATTGAATACATAATAATATTGACAGAAAAAAAAGTAGATTATAACTGAACTATATAATTAAATTTTTATTACAAGCCGACATGATGGCCCAAGCATGTCAACAGGTCTAAAACAAATCGGAGATATAAGATCAGATAGGTGTAAAAAAATCAATGAAACAAATAAAATAAGAGAAAATTGCAATACAAATCATGAAAATAAATAATGAAAGGTTAGGTTAGTGAGAGAAAGTGAATAAACATATAAATACAGGCTTTGAGAATAAAAGGACTTCAAAGAAGAACAAAAAGGAAAGCCATCCCCAAAATCGTCCGAAGAAAGAAAAATGAAGTATGGGGAAATTATGAAGGAATGCTGGGAAGAACGAATAAGAAAACAACAAGAAATTGTTACGTGATCCCTAGGCATGCCTCATAGAAAAAAAAGAACAGAAAGATGAACTAAAATAAAATTTATAGATGAATTTCTAAGTTTTCTCATCAGGCAGTTTAAAACAACAACGAAGTGCCATATGAACTATGGGTAAGCAGATAAGAACAGAAAAGAGGGAGAGGGCAGGGAATAGCGATTCTAATGATACGAATTTGATTAAAGAGAAATAAATAACGAATATAATTGAAAGAAATAAGCTATAAGATAAATACAAGTTTAAAAATAACTGAAATAACTAAGTACTACCTAAAAACGAGAAAATAAAAGGAAGCAAATAAACTATTTAAAAAAAATCCATTTGATTGATTATTACGAAAATCTAAAATCCATTAGTAAATTTTTATGATGATCCCAATACGCATCAAATGTATTTGATACTATGAATAATTCAAACAAGGGTTTGAAGTACACAAAACCATTGAACTCAAAAATACCATGGCTACTTTTTTTTTTAATATTTAAATAAAAAAATACCTATGACAATATTTTCTTAAATCTGTCCCTTCTAGCGCAATAGTTTCTTATCAAGTTCATTTTGTTTTTAATAACCCCAAATGAGTCCATTAATAAAGCGGACAAAAAGAAGACGTGGAGAGGATATTCATTAATTAGCGAGAGGGAGCCTGTTTTGGTTTTTATACAAGGGCGGGGGTCGAAAAGTTTTGCGACAATGCAAAAACAAGGCAGGTCCCCGCGGGATCTCTCCCCTCTCAATTTTTCATTGCCCCACCTCGAGCTGTGACCCATTTAGTCCCACTCGTCGCCAATTTACTCGCCCATTTCCGATATCCACTATCTTAGCCGTTCCTCTTTGGAAACCAGGAGAAGTTTCATTTTCGGAAAAAATGTTTTCGTAAATTCTATCTACAGCTATTATTCACCTCTAAAATCATTTTTGTAATTTATGTGATCAAAAAAAGTTATTTGGGGCCCTTTAAATTAATTTAATGCCTCAACCTCATCCTTTTCGCAGATCTCATTTAGTTCACAGCTGCTGGATTGTCAAATCTTACACGTAATCGAATTTAAAATCACTTCTGATTATTCAACAAGGCTGAAATTGTGTACGCATAAATCCCAATCCAATGATAAAGCAATATTATGGTACCATAACGAGATTAGTTGGTAATGGAGACGGAAGGTGGCTTCAGAACTACTATGAATCTAGGACGAAAAAAACGTTCGTACGTTTTGAAAAATAAATAAATTTAAAAAATAATATATTTAAAAACTATTTTGAACTAAACCAAACTAAAGAAATTTTATTTGCAATAAAATCGAGCATTAGATGGTATAAAACAGCATCCTATTTCACACTGCATTATCATATTGCAGGTCAATGTATATCAAGTATATTATATCAAAAATATTTAAAAAAAAAAAATATATATATATATATACATATATATAACCACGAAACAGTGGAATAACATGAATTCATATTTTATATTAATAGTTCAATAATTTATTTCGGTAATAAAATTGTGTACTTTTGCATTCTACGACTCGAACTGTGCAGTCGATTTCTGTATGTATTTTATTGTATATAAAAGAAAGTAAAATATGTGAGAAATAATTCATTCATTTATTAGTAACCGTTAATAAATTAGAGCGCAGTGATCGTGTTTCATTAAAAAATAATTAATTTAAATTTAACATCTTGTTTTAGAATTTTTTTAATCTTAAATCCAAATATTCCCTGCCGTCTTTATCTATTTTATTTATTTTTTTTTTTTATAATTCTCAGGATTGATTTTTAAGATATAATAAAATAAGAAGCTCCATTAAGGCAACGAATTTGTCCGACATTTTTAATCATAGTGCACTTTTGCTAATTAGTAATTACTGGGGCTCATATTTCTGGTCTTTTATGTTTTTGAAGCTCTCAGAAATTTTAGATGATTTCTTGTAGCCCGAATGCCGGCCTAAAAGATTAAACTAAAATATCTTTATTGCAGTATGAAATGACACTATGAATCATGACTATAAATATGGTATATAAAATGGAAGTGATTATACTGCTTATTTTATTATTATTTATTATTTAGTTCCACTTACTACTATTTCACTTTTATCTTCTTTATTTTTCACTACTTTTATATATGCATTTTGATTGTGATTATTAATTAATTTTATTTTTTTGACTCTAATGTATCATAGTTATCAGTATTACTTACTGCCCAAGATTGCGCCAAATTGTAATATTTGTCAACAATTAAATAAAAAAATTAATCATGGTAATTAATTAAGTTATAAATAGCACAGTAGCTCTAATATACTGTTCTAGAAATATTAGGAAATTCAATACGAGATCCTCAGCATGGCAGGTTGCCTGGGGCCTTCGTCCTGTTACACTAAGTGGAACTGTTTGATCTGTCATATGAGGAAAACAATTAGCAGATTAACAGTTTCAATGGATAACTTCTCCTTCATGAGATGAGCAACGGAGCGTTTCCTAATGAACTTACAACATCGAGAATTATTCAGATCATTGATTCGATCAACAGGTGTTCATAATACCGTAAACATATTGTCTCGTATTTATACATAAATAACCATAAACATACATGAACATTTGAAACAACCTGAAATCAAGCAATACTTTTTGGTCCCTTCACAAGGTTATGGTGCAACACTATAAATTTTTAGTCATTCTAACTATTTCAATTATACTGGAATTTAAAAATTGGTCACTGACATTATTTATATTTAAAAGTTTTTATTACTAGTACAATCACGTTGGCTGACAGAAATTGTTCGCCAAAATATTGTATTTAATAGGATTGATATCTGAGAACCGAAGAGGTCATGTAAGTTTTCGCCCTTTTTGTTTCATCGAAAGAACTCTTTACAACAAGTAGTCGTATTATGTTGGAACATTGTCCTTTTAATTATTAAAGCAGACATTCTTTCAATGCTCCATATTAACTGCTCATGATTTCTTCACCATTGCGTGTCATAGAATTTTTCATATCCACACGAGGTAATTTTTATCTTTCCTTCTGTCGAAAATAAAACATACTTAACATGCTGTTTTTTCAATGTTACTTCGACTAAATATTTTTAAATATATAAATATTTTTTTACAATATCTGTTTCGCTATATCCTTGCGAAGATATTCATTTTTTTAATCCTCGATAACTATTATTTTAATATTTATATTATAAGCTGCTCTGCAAGCGAACTAGAATCGGAGCCGCAGTAATGAAGAGAGGATTTGAAAGAGTTTTCGACGAACTCAGGAATCGAATTGGACGATACAAAAACGACATTTGCTCTTTCAATAACAGAAAGATTTTATTCCATCCGGGTCCACATTTGGTGAAATAGAAATAAAAAAATCTTGGTCCTGAAAAGATTGTTGGTCGATTAGCGAAGACAAAGAATTTGATATCAATTTATCAATGTGATAAATTCCGTCAATTTTTGTCAAGGCTGTTTAACAACAAAAGAGAGCAACGATTTCATTATGATGAAAACAAAAATAATTAAAAATGTATTGCCAAGAAATAGAGTATACATTAGTATCTTACTTGTCACCAATACAATCAGGAAGGAGAGTTGTATGATAGTAGTGAACATCCGTCGAATGAAAGGAACGCTATCAAAAGTTCTGTGATAATTATTGTCTTCGCTGACTGCCAGTCATAATAATTAACTATCGATCTCTTCATCGGCGTTCGATTGGTTATAGAATCGATATGCATATAAACTAATCGAGAATGTCTATCACCGGCCTATTTCCTCTGCGATATCCCTTCATATCCGCCTGCAACAAATATCTAACAGCGCCCAATTTATAGTCAGGAGATGGTGGGATGTTCGGGTGTAAATAATATCCACGCCAAACTAAGTTTGTCGAAATAAATTTAAAGAAATAATACCAGAAATCTAATAATTACCTGAACATTTATAACTTTTTTCACTTACAAATTTACCCATATTATACTAATTATTAATAATAAACGTTCTATATTGTATACTGTGCTAGAATATGTTCTATGTTAATATGTAGACAATAAATAATGCAGAAAACAAAAATAAAATAAAATAAAATGAAATAAAATTGTACCAAATTCAACCCCCTAACGATGGCAAAATTACGTTAAGCAATAGACTAATTAATTAATTATTTTCAGTTAAGATGTGTATACAAATAAAGAGTGAAGACCTGGTGATGTATGGTCATTATGTTATAAATTCTAAAATTATATCGCTATAAGAACAGAATGGCCTTTACAACATAACACGGTTACATTAGAAGGAAAAACATATGTGCAATATAAGAAGCAATTGGCATTTGTAACAAATGATACAACAAACATGATGTAACAAACGAGCGGGATATTGTAGATAAATTCCGAAATTCTAATTTGTTCAATTGTCTTCCTTTAATCCAGGTTTTGCCGTTTTATATGTTGCATCATCTGCAAATTAATGTTGGGGATGCCCTCCTACACATATTGTGCACTTCGTACCTGAAATATATAAATAGATGAGGGCTAAGGCTGTTTCCAAAGGCTGCCTGACTCCTTTATCTATCTGGAATGTATCATAGTAAATATATCATTGCATTAAATTGAAGACTAGGCGAAGTTGCGAAAAACAAATAGTTGTTATGCATTATTTAAGATTTAAGAATCCAGAATCAGACGGAGAGGAGGGAAGGTAGGCATTTCCTTCGCTTGAAGAATGCTGGGACATTATTTATTGCCCTTGGCATGTAACGGACACCCACCATCATGTAATCATGTGAACTGAAAAGAAGATAATTTTTAGTTAAAGCTGAAAGAATTGTCTTTCATCAACCTATTAGTATCATTTTACATCCTCCATTCCAATTATAATATCCTTTTCTACAGGTAAATACAAAATAAATTCGATGACTTGTATGTGAAAGAAACATATTGCTTGATGGAAGTCTAAGTTGATAGAGACATAAAACAAGTAGATCCATAATTAAGTGGAACGACGTGAAAGCAGAGTAGCATAGCTCACGGCATCAAATATGCAGCTTAGCAGTGGAGGCTGCTTTATGGGTGGCGCTGGTACCCACTTAGCAGCCGCCGCTGACAGTTCCAGTTATCGCTCCCAGAGGGCTCTTTCTCTCAAGCTAAATGGCTCTGTGAAGCCAATCCAGAGTAGCCAGTTTTTTCTCTCCATTTTTTTCTTTTTTTTGTCATAAATTGTTTTCATATGGAATAGATATTTTAATAGTCGAGGTAGACGAGAAATGAATGGAATTTAAATTGTATTGGATTTCGATAACCAATTATCAAATAATTTTTCCATATCAATGTGATAAGTTGATAAAATATATTTTAAAGGAAAGTAATCGACAAATTAACTTTAAAATGATTTCGATATATCAGCGAGTTTGATTAAATTTTTTGGTTGAACTTTATATTAAAATTAATAAAAAAAGAATAAATAATTCAAGTAAAATAAAACTCAATAATGTTAATTTCAGTTTCCACTAGAATAAATGAATAGATGGCACAAAGTGGACCGGTTCTGTTAATGTCATGTGTGTAAAAGAAATATACGGAAACATTAAATGGCTTCCTTCAAATACTGAGCCCATAGCAGACTGCCAACATACATGGATCAAGTCCGAACGTTCATCCCAATCTCTTTATTGCAGTTGCAGTTATTACAAAACATTATAAAACAATTATTAAATAACGCATATGAAATAATTTTGCGTTTCTCAACATTTCCTTCCATTTTATTTCCTATTGGCAATTAAGGATTCGTTAATTTCAACATTGGTTTCATAGCCAAGAAATATTATTTTAAGACTATTAACTAAAATATTCCGCATTGATTTGATGAAAGAATAATGTAAAATAAAATATTTTATTCAATTATTGACATTTTATCTGTTTTCGATAAATTTTCAAAAAACCTCGGTCTGATCTAGAAACGAACTTCCTTAACGTACTTTTATATTCAAATGATGAATCAGTTTAATTTGATTTTTTAAAACTCTTTTATTAAAAATATTTGAATTTTTAAAGATACGAAGGAGTTTTCTTTAAAAAAATTCTAATATATATTAATAAAATAATTATACTTTTCTACTGGTGCTAAAGTATCCAGGTTTAAATTAAAGATGTGTAAACATTGTCACATACATTTTATTCATCGTCATATTAACATATCGTCAGCGTCCAAGCAAAAGTCCAGAAGTCCAAAATTGTAAAAAATTCACATTTCACAGTCCCAGTCGTTCGTTTCTTCTTTTAGCAAGGTATATATTTTCACACGATAAACATCACGAAGACAGTCAATGCATGTATGCACTTGGCTGTAATTTGACGGGTAAATTCATTTAGTCTATATATGTTGATTTTTTCACAAGGCAGAACACAAAATCATACAAAACTGGACTTTTGCTCATTTCCAAATGAGATTAAAAGATATTCCTGGTAGTTTGTGAATGGCTGCTTCACCGTATTCAGCTTTACTCTAACTGAGTGAACCAATCAAACATCTCTGGGTTAAGAATAAAAAAGTTACGTACAAATGTGTAATTATACCAAATTGTTAAAAAATAGACATAATGTCTTAAACTCCCGAGATACATATTTTTTTATCCTTAGAGGTGCCATTTTCTATTTTATAGGTAGGTAGGAATCTTTAAGGCAAATTAGGCTTCTTTTATTATACTAATATATTTTTCACTTAGGTACATATTAGACATCCTTATATATTAAACATCCTCTCAATGTTTCATTTGCTTAAAAATAATTTATTTCTCTGTTTACATCCCGGTATTCCGGTTTAGCTTGATTTATAAGAGTTATATAACTACTGATGTCTAGTGGTAAGGCATTGTGCTCCTATTCTCCTGGTCAAAGGTTCGAAACCAGCTATGACAGATAACTATTTATTCTGTTATCAGCTGTGGATCGACCCTATGGGGTCAGCAGACCCTACTGGAGCTCACCCAACCTCTATAAAGTTGATACCCTTAATTGGGAGAATAACCTGGCGGTTGAGCGTGCTCTGAGCCAAATCAACTCTGTACAACAGTTGGCCTAAAAACAATACGGCCTTGACCTAACCTAACCTAGTACTGAAGCCGTTACCAAGAATCTTCAAGGTGTAATGGTAAAGGTGATAGTGGTAAACTCAATACTGCGCTACTCTTTTATGAATGGTGTCCTTTGTATATTCCCCCCTTCCCACCCCCACTCCATGTTATCATGTTACACTAAACTTCGCTCCCCCAATATTTCTTAAGTGCCGGCGCTAGTGGTATCAAACTTCGGATGTTTACTGTTTTTTATTGTGATGCTCCCAATTGTCAACTCTTGTCACATTTTAATATTTTTACGCTTGGAACAAACCAACCTAGTTCCACGTATCTGAATATACAGAGATAAACTACCTTAAATAAAATTGTTTTTTTTAGAATATAAACAATTTGAGATCACATTTAAAAATTAACATATAATTGCCACCATCGCATATATCGCATACATGAAAAATCGCATTTTTGAAGTTCCTTAGTTGTATTAATTTACCAGAAGCATATTTGCAAGATAAAAGCTTATAAACACAAATCTAGAATTCAAAGAAGTTAAAAGGCTTAGAGATAAAAACATTATTCGCATAGGGGACATAACTAGCAAATCGTAAAGCACTTTTTTGATATCTTGAAAAGTAGCTAGCTATATTCACGTTCGTCAGTCATACGTGGTCTCGACGATATGTTAGGTTGCCAAGAGTTTTAAGGCGTCGCCTTCAAATTCACCATGGGCGGGTTGAAATTCATTTCGTGGTGGACCCACGTAATGAATCTTGCCTTCCTAAACTGGTTAGAATAGTTTAGTAACTGTAGAAATAACCTGCCCTGTTTTCCTTAATAGGAATAGGAAGGAACTTTAAACACCGATAAAAATGAAAAATATATTTGGTTGAAACGTCAAATATTATGTATGTCGCGATCTATGCACATGTTTAATTTAAACTTAGAAATCTCTAGAAATGAAGAAAAATATAATTTTCTTTTCAAATTTATAATTTCCATATTTTCCACAAACTACTTGTGAATCGATGTTATTACTTTAATGGAAATGGGTCTACACAATTTCATCAAATTCAGTTTATTCTAATAATAAAAAAGAATATGAATGACAATAGTTCGTTCTAATAAGAAAGTAAATGTCCAGGTTTATCATGAAATTGCCTGGTTTGCTTATGGAACGATTTTCTTAGACTTATTTTTTATAATAATAAACAATATAAATTTTTTTTAGGGGCTTCTTCTCAGAGTTACCCTCCTTTCAACCTCTCCACTTCAAGGTTTTGTCCCTAAAGTTACGGAGGGGAAACGGTTTTGATTATGTAATTCGAAGCCATTCCGGGCAAAGAACACGAAACCGCGGGACCGGGCTAATGGTCTTAACGAGGGTGGAAGGAAAATGTATGTTCCTGGATCCCTCTCCTTGTATGTTAATGCACGCTCTTATTAGCATACGCACATGAATGGAGCCTCGTCGACTATTCAAGGCATTGCGAAATTCAACTAATAATAATAATAATTATTATAGTTAAACAAAAAAAGTTAAATACAAAAGCATTTCTGTGATCTCAACACAGATGCTTATGGAAATTGGGCAGGTTTGCATGACATTAGTTCAGTAAAAATGAATTAATATTTAACGAGGGGTAGACAACATTGAAACCACCTGTTCTGAATTAGCATTAACACAAACCATATACCCATATTGGTGTGAGCATAATTCAATTCAACGAAGTGCTTATTCATTATCAATGAATATTAAAGCGAGTATCGAATATTGAAATATTTAACAAACAATACAACAGTACAAAGCGGGAGGAGGGAGGGGGGAAGTTCTTAGAAATAAATTATCAATTCAGCAAAGTGATTCAGAATAATAGTTTTGTTTAATGCTTAATTAAGGGCAGGGTGGGAATTTGGACATATATTTAAATATAACAAATATGCCAACCAAATTGATTTAAAACGTTTAAAATAAATTATTATACAAGGTTAAACATAAAATAAATTTTAAAAAAGGTACCTAATTTTTGAAGTATGAGTACACATTTTAAAATTAGACGTTCTTTCTTTTACCTCTTCTATTCTCTAAAAATGTTTTCTGTATTTATTTATTTTACGTTATCAAAAATACTCACTTCAAAACAGTTTTGAAATATTTGTAATAAAACACAATTTAAATAGATTTGAAGTTTTACATAGCTAACGAATTCAGCATCGCTGTGTTAAGAATTACTTTATTTATAAAAGTAAACTTTCCACATAAGATAGGAAGCTCTATCTCCGATGAACAAAATTTTACAGGAATCGAGATAAACAAATTTCTAATCTAAACTTTGATACTTTAAAAGGTTTTTGATATGTGATATTGTTCGCATTCAAGTACAAAAATTTGTGTAAAATTGATTTTTATTTTAAATATAGATTTAGGGCTTTTTATTTTTATTTTTGCGGGTGTAATACACGGTCTCAAAAAACCCTAAATCACGGTATGGTAGTCGGGGCTTTTTATAGTCATAATTATCATGATTACAAACACTAGATTATACCATAACAAATCTTTTATATAAAACAATTTTTAAAAACTGTAATAACATAAAATAAAAATAACACATTTAATAGCCTAGTTTACACACACACACACACATATATATATATATATATATATATATATATATATATATATATATATATATATATATAAATATATGTCTACTTTTTCTGAGTTTGCTTGTTGGACACACTTAACAAAATCGTGGAAATCATAAACTTTTCCAGTGTGCTTCATAGCATATTCAACTTGATGGTGAAAGGAGAGCAGCCATAAACGTATGACTTAGTTCGAAGCAAAAAATGTCCAGGGTGTCTACAGAAATTTGTGTGCAATAATTTACCAAATAAACAAAAAACATAAAAAGAGTCCAGTATTTGCTTTCTCCTAAGCAATTGCCCAATCGATATGATTTACATATCTGTAATGATAAAAAATGAATTCAAGATGTCTTATTTTTTTCGAACATTTATGGCCTTGTGCCACAAGACTGCGAGAGGTTTAGACTTATTTTTGGTACAAACCAATAGGTACAAAACTTTCATTGAATATTATCATCCTTCGAGTAAACGCGACTTCTTCGAAGGAATCCACCCGTGGCAACATAACCACCTTCGGTAGATCAGTACAAAGGTATAAGGTGTCGGTGGAAGACTGCAGCTTAGCGTATTCTTTATAATGGCCTCTTGATTTTTCAGCCTTTTCAATGTGGCACTTCAAATAAATGTAAGTCTCACAGTCTGGTGATAAATGTTTCTGATTATGGTCTTTGTTATGTTTCTTGAACTTAAGACACGTGCCACATTCCTCATGACCGAGTTTCGCAAAAGATATGTTCAGCTCATTAACATCATCTCTTAATAACAGTCTTAAAAGTATTTATATCGCATAAAATCATCATTCGCCCTTTGAATGGTCACATCATTTGGGAGATATCGTCGATTCGGCGCATGTCATCATCTATAATGAGAAATGCATGAGTTATATTTTTAAGAATGCTCCTGTCAATTTTATTTAGGATTAGGGTGCTATTCGCTTTTATCAATTGAACATTACATCATACCAGTAATTGCATCTTTGTCAACAGATGTCAATGTGTCATAAATTACTGAATTATTTCCTTTAGAAAACCCAAGAGTAGTATGTAAAAACCCTTTTACACACGCTGACTCTTTCGCCTTCCTTTTTATTGAAATAATATCGAAACGAATTGTTTTTAGTTTCCGATTCACACCGATGTCACTTCACCAGGATCTTAGTCAAAGATGAAATTCATTATCAGCACCCAAAACATGACGAAGTAACAAGTTTTTACCTCCTGCTCAGTGATCCGAACAAATTTTTGAACATGCCGAAAATGGAACAAATAGTTTCGGGTCCCGAAAGGATCTCCACGATACTTTGCGTTTCTTGAGTCTCATAGTATTCGGAAGATTAAGTACAAAAAAACTTTTAAACAGACGCAATGATTAATAATATTTGTTAGAAAAAAGTTTGTCAATAAAAATCAGGATCATGTTCCTGTATTTTGATATTACATCCCGTTACCGTTGATCTGAATATCTTTTAAAGCAAAATGTTGATGAGATTTTATACATTTTCATATCGACTCAATTTAAATCTAAAACATGAATTGAGCTAAGAATATAGAAAAATAAGTTATGACATGAATAAAGCAAAAATAAATTAAATTATGCTGTTTTCAGATCAGATTTTGGTGAATAATCACGGGTGAAATAATGGTACGAAAAAAATCATATTTGACCAAAAATCAAAATGAGGCTCAAGATGGGTTTTGATTTATTCGATTCATGGTCATACAGCAAATAACTATCTCCTGAGAAATTTTTTCTCTAAAATCTTTGCTATTTTCTCACCTCTAAGCAATTCGCAAGTGAGCCCTTCTTTCATCGGAAACAGAGAAAATAATGTTGGAATACAAAAGTAATGTAGCATTTTTTACAGATTACTTTGTGTGACTTAAGATTTTTATTAATTTACAACATTTAGAGTCATGGAGTAGATTAATAAGAAGATCTCAGAATAAATGTATTAATTGAAGATTTTAATTAGAATTAGGACATGCAGCTATATTATTTACGTTTGATTTATTTCAGATTCCGATTCAGCGACCTTCGACGTCGACCGCTCGTGCGATACTTCAGCAATATGGACAAAGCCTCAGGCAGTTCAAGTGGTAATACTTTCAAATCCAGACGCATTTATAAATCATATTTGTAATTAGATGATAATAAATTTGCAGCTTCATTGCCTGATAACGTATATATTATTAAGCAACTAATTAGGAAACTAATTGAATTGATGGCAATTAGCGGAAAATCGAATCGGGTAATCTATCATTATTAATGGGAATTATGAAATGAACAATTCTATTGATTATTAAAGTAAAGTAATTCAGAAAATATATATATCAGGAAAAAATGTCATAAAAATTTATTAACTTCTAACAATAATAATGCAGATGTCACTAAAACACCATCTGATTGTCGGCTGTATTCTGTCGGACAATGACGCAATTGTTGAGTACAGTATGCTCAAGTTTGACTCAGTCAAAGAAATAATTTATAGCATATTTTAACAAAGAAAAATAAACATTAGTTGTCGCTATTAATACTTACAGTTTTAGCACTCTTACTCAGCCACCACTAGCTCAGTACCAGGGACGCGGCGAGAAAGATAAGCTGGGATCTCATATGACCCTGCTTTACCTCCCGTGGATGATGGAGCGGGTTCGGGGATCCTCAGACCGAGCATTGGATATAACTATGGAAGTGATTAGCGTCCTCATTTAACTATAATTATTTTAGTCCCACTTTTATTTACTATTTTTCATTCATAATTTCATTATTTATTTTTATTATGGTTATTAATTTATTTTTATTTTATTTATCAGTCACTTTATTTTATTTTTTGTACGAATGCATCATAGTTATCACTATTACTTGTTGTCCAAGATACAGAGTATTTAATATTATAAATAATGTATTAATACATATTTTAAAAAGTAGAGTTTAATTTGTTATATTAATTATTTGTTTTTATGACATTATGATATAAATATTGTTAATTATTTGAATGCAGGCATTTATATTTGTTTGTGAGTCAAATATTCAGTGTGTTAACAACCAATGCTAATGCCAATAATGTTAATGTTTCTTTTGTCAATGCATTAATTTTATATTATTTCATGAGATGTAATTATTTGTGAAAAACAACTCCCCGTGATAATTATCTTTATTATTAAAAAACATTTCAATAATACTGTTATCGACGTTTTTAATTCCTTCTTCGACTTCAGGATGCTTATTTTCTACAATAAAATATAAACCAATTACAACCAGTAAATATTCATCGGTAATTTACACGATATTCCGTTATACATATATATATATATATATATATATATATATATATATATATATATATATATATATATATATTAAAATTTTATATTACCTTCAAAAATATATAATGCGCTTCCAGTGTCCAATATTTGAAAATTATTTAATATATATCATTTCTATAATATCTGCCGTCGATCTTTCCTTCAGTCTGTGACAAAGAGTATAATGCATTGTGAATGGAAGAATAATATTTTGACACTTATGCGTTTAATGAATAAACTCATAATTATTATTATATTATTATCCAAAACAATTATAATGCCACATTCATATGCCATGATGTTATTTCTAGTTTTCTTTTCTTATTAATCATGCTTATTTATTTACATTCATCAATATTTGAGGCCCAGAATTCCAAACCCGGCCAAGTCCGTTATCCGATTTTTTTTTCTTTAGCAGTTTTGAACAAGATAATCATGAGATGAGAGGATTTCTTCAGCGTATGTGAAATGGGTGTTCGTGATGTTTAATTTCGGTATTAAGAAGAATGCGATTAGCAATGTGGTTTAAAAGCGTGTTAATAAAATTAATAGACACAATTTCAAATCCATATATCTTTATGATTCGTCGTCATGAATATTTTAACAACGCTGAATTGGTTCAGATGGTGAGAATGAGAAACAGTATCGTAAGAGAAGTTCCGATTTTCCTCTAATCAATTAATCTCCAGGTCACTTCCTAGTCCAGCTTAAAATCCAAATATTTAACTTGCATGGAAATATAAATCAGATGATAATACAACCAAGTATACCTTGAAAATGTTTTGTCAAATGATTTTAAAAACAAATTAATACAATTGCTTTTTTAATCTAGAAATAAATAAGTTAAGATTTTTTTTAAAACTTAGTTTCTTGTTATTAAAATCTTAATAAGTTTTGATTTATTGTTTTCAATAATGAAACTTTATAATCGACAAATAAAAAAAAATAGTAATCCACCCGTCCTTTCAAAATTTTAGGATTTACGTTTCAAGATTCATGGAATCCAGGAATCGAAATTTATATATATATATATATATATATATATATATATATATATATATATATATATATATATATATATATATATAATATATATATATTATATATATATATATATATATATATATATATATATATATATATATATATATAATATATATATATATTATATATATATATATATATATATATATATATATATATATATATATATATATATATATATATATATATATATATATATATATATATATATAGATGTATATATATATATATATATATATATATATATATATATATATATATATATATATATATATATATATATATATATATAGATATATACATCTATCTATTTGGAACGATATGAGAGGTTAACCAACATTTTACATATCCGAAGCATAAAATGATCTTAATTAGGTATTAGAAAGTAGAAATAAAATTCAATTTATTTATTTTTAAATTAAAAACCAATATTAATGAATTCCTTTTTTTAAACAATTAAGGTAAGGTGGGGTAAGTGCAAATACTGCCTCTAAACGGTATACTATTAGGCGCAATAACGTCAAAATAAAATTATGGCCTTAATACATCGACATCGGTTTTCGAAAAAAGCTTAAGCGCCAATAATTCGAAAAATAGGGTTCAACTGCTTATGGGACCAAAAAACTGCCTCTATCGATTCTCGCTTACGATACATCGTGAAAAAAAACTTGGAAATTGTCTAAAAATCGACGTAAGCACCAAATACTAACGACTCTTAGTAGCCTCTTTGGTCTGAGCATTTTAACACTACTGGGCTAATAACATACAGTTTAGAGACTGATTGGACGCACTTATCCCCACTTCACCTTTTAAAACCTTTAGATAGAATTGGTTATGCTATGTATTAGAAATACAGGGATGGAAGGAAATATTTCCGATTAAATAATAGTAATCAAATAATGAATAAATTAAATAGATGCCACGTGGTTTAGTCAATATTAATATAAATAGCTTTCCTTTTCGAACAAAGAAACATCGGTCAGCAGATCTTTGAGACTCTACCTAAGAAGGCCGGGGCCAGGTCGAGATTACCGACAAGCAGTCATAAAGATGACCATAAGCCAGAGTGAAAGCACCATGGAACTAAGAGATATACCTGGTCGACGAGTTATAATAAAACTTCCCGCCAGGGACAGGAAGAATAGAGAATGTTACTTCCAACATTTCGAAGCCGATCTTCAAAGGAACGTCTCTTCAAAAATTCGTATAGCATCAACCAGTAAGAAGGCCCAAAAGAAGAGTGGAGACAACATGTATCTTTCAAGAGGGATAAGGAGAAAGAGAGAGAAGGACAACAGACAGGAAAGTAGGGTTATTTATTGCTGGAAGGAGGGAGAGTGAGGTTCAAAGAGTAGAAGCAGAGGGTCCAGCTGAGCAGTCCATCCGAATTATAGTACGGACTCACGGGAGTCTGGCAGGTAGAGAACGGTCTTCTTCTGCTAGGAGAGAATACCAGACCATCGAGCGGCGAAGCGGCCAGTACCCGAGACGACGAAGGAAACAATAAGATAAGTGACAGTCCCCTCATTCAATGTGTACGTTATTGTCTAATATTATGTGGCACCATAATAAGATTTTAAAGAAGCAAGTTAGATCCAGTATTCTCTAATGCATATGTTCAAGTCAATAGGGTTTTATAATGAAAGTAATTTAGATCGTGAATTATTAAGCCAGCAGGTTAATTAAGAACGTATCTTAAATAAAGTAAGATCTTCTATAAAAATCTATTATTCTATTTACTCCTCATGCCATCTTAAAGTTTAATTAAATGAATTGGTAAACGCGTCACCCTTGGAAAGGATCTACAACGGCATTTATAATATCCCAAACTAACGACCATACCAGGAGAGTCTGTGGTCTCTAGCCTTTTAAGTTAAAATACAGATAGATTGATCCTTAATCTTCTGGAACCGATACAAATATGGTATATATTAGATGAATAAATTTAGTAAATGCGGTTTCTGGAACCAAAGAAAAGCAGTTTGCCAAAAACATTCCAGTTAGTACTTCAAATCATTTTAAATTTTATTGAAAAAAAAATAATAAAATGAATATCTATTAGAATAGATATTCTCGAAAATGGATTAATAATCGTAGCTAATATAGAATTATAAATTAATTTTGTGTTGTGATTTAGAATAAACGTACTATTAATAATAATAAAAGTTTGAGAGTCTCAAATGATGAAATTATAAAAAAATAATAGTATGTTCACATAAATTTTGTATATATTTATATGTATCAACATCATGATGAAGGTATGTGTACTTTTTTTTCTAATTAACAACTAAAATAAAATAAATGTTTAATAAAATTCCAATGCTACTGTTGCAATTGTTAGGTATTAAAAACACTCTCCTTTAGAAGGCAGTTACCCTCCCTTACTGCAAGGGGTTTTACAAGCGATCGTTACTGTTTTTATTCGGCGCCGTTGCGGGTTTAGTAGAGCTGTGAGGGTAGAGGATGACTCTCGCCCGAGATTCGAAGGGGCAGTAAAACTCGCCAACTCTTCACTTCCAAGGGAACGGCCAGGTGTGCATCTGAGAAAGGTGCCTCGGGTATATGTCGGCCTCAACGACTGGACTATTGATAATGTTGATGTTGATTCATCTTAAGGACGATGATAGACTTTTACGAGGTAAGTAGGAATGGAACTTATGAAACTATATTTTGAGATTCAGTTGGCATCCGCATGATGGTATAGAAGGATCAATCCCTAATATTTTGAGGTTTCCTATTTCTCAGAACATTGATTAAAACGGGCGGATCAAGCAAGCTATTTGTAATCTGATAAGGTGTTGTATCATTTTAAGGATAAATCAAATATACTTGACGGATAGTAGTTGGCTACACTATGATACTTTTAGAATAAATCGGATTTTATTCCTGAAATTGAACTAGAAAATTTTTGTTCAACTGGTTGCAAATCCATATTTATAGGATACTGTTGCCCGCGGTCTCGTAAGCGAATATTTCATTTCTGCCATTTCGTTATAATTTATACACGTTTAACTATAATAAGGATAACTATAATGCATATAATAACTGTGTTACACATGAAAGCCACGAAGCTTTCGTCCGTATTTTAAGGCCTCTCTAATTTAAGACCATTTCGGTTACATGTAAACATGATAATCAAATCAGGACAAACATAGTGACGAATATATGTCATCGTATCCTGAGTTCTCTCATGCATATAACGGGACCCACCAGTAAAACGGGAAAGCAAAACAAACATCATTCCAATATTCTAAACATTGCTATCCCCCTTACACATGACATCTTTAAGATGAACACTGTTTTCCGCTTGCTCTCGTTGAATCTTATAAATTTAAGCTTTTTGACTCTATCATACCGCAGATATGACCTAAGACTGGTTGAAAAGACTGCGATATAGAAAGATGTAATTAATACTAATGTTTTAGCATCAAAACATTACCGTTATAGGTACTTGTATATTCTAGGTGCTACACTTCTCCAGTAATAATTAACCTAAATTATATAACAACATTTATATTATATTTATAACAACGCCGGGCAAAAAAGATAGCACACCCTGATATTTTTCTGTTTATAGAACTTTGACAAGTGCTTATAATTTTCTTTTACCATAAATAGTTCCTTTTGCTTAAGTTTAAATGTACTTTATCCAATATGCCATAAATAAAAATAATTTGTAGAAATAAATAAATAATATTGGATTTGAGATAGGACAAAATGACAGCACAGATGCTGTTTATTTAGGAGGTGCTGTTTATTTAGGTGCTGTATATAAGCATTTAGGATGAATAGAGAGGACTAATTCAGTTCAAACTCTGCTTTTAATGTGATCACTTGTAACAATGGAGATGTGACGAGCGAAATCTTTATCTTTGACTGAAAGAAATATCATACAGCGAATGAAAAATCAACGCTTTTCTGTTTCTGATATTTCGAGATATACAGGTAGGAGTAGAAAAGTTATTTCTAATTTTTTTTAAACCTCCGGATTATTATGGAATAAAGAAATCTCCAGGAAGACCCCCTGTATTATCAAAAATACAAAAATGAGCTATTTTAAGAATTGATTGTAACACCATCTTAATAGCTCGTTAAATTTCTGATCGTGCTGAAGCACAAACAAATCTAAAAAACGTTACAAGGGTCCTTTTCAAACTGCATCTCAACTAAAAAGGAAAAAAATGAAACGTTTTTCAACCCTCAGTATGGACTATAAGGATAAATGGAAGAAGTCTGCCCGTGACCATGTTCAGTGGAAAGAGGAATGGAGGAAAGTACTGTTTTACATGAAAAAAAAAAAAATTAATTTGGATGTCCCAGATGGCTGGGATTGCTATCATCACAACCTTCGGAAAGAAGAAAAGGTATTTTCTAAAAGGCAAATGGGAGGAGGTAGTGTGATGATATGGGGTAGCATCGGGTATGATCAAAGAACAGATATCATGAATACTTCTGGCCGAATGAAAATCAAAGATTATCTGGAATTAATAGAAAAACAGTTATAAAAGATAACGTTCTTTTTAACACGATCACATCGAATTTAGTAAAAGAGTTTAAAAAAAAGAAAGCATACAGTTTATGGATTGGCCTGCAAGATTCCCAGACTTTGATATTATTGAAAATATCTGGGCTCACCTTGCCGGGAATGTGCACAGTGGTAGCCGTCAGTTTTCATGCGTCGAGGAGTTAGAAATTCAATTCAGGAGGAATGGGCCAAAATCCTTCAAGAACTGATTCGCCGCCATTTCGAATCACTTTTCGATAGGATAAATTCTGCTAAATAGGAAGCCAGAATGATTACTATGTCTTCAAAGCACAACTTTATTTTATGTCCTTTTTCACTACATTTTTCTATCGGAATGAGATTCTTTTGTTTCGAAAATTCCACTGCATTTTCCTCATTATAAATCTTTAAGTGTAGATTTTTTTTCCATTGAGTGAATTTTTAAACTTGAAGAAAACAAGTTTAACTCTAGAACTGCCAAAGGGGGGCTCGCCGATTCCACACTCATAATTTTGTTTTAAACCAATAATTATATTATTTTTTAATGTTTACTGCAATGTGGAGTAATATAAGTGTTTTTGTAGTAAATTAAAAAAAAATAATTATTTTGATGGAAAGTGGGAGGGTTTAAAAATTAGCAGCATTAAAAATTTGAGCTTCATAGGCATTGTCGTTTTTGAGATTCAGTGATTACTAAAACAGTCAGTGAGCTGTTTAGTATATTGCTATTATACTGATAATTTAATTACCTTTTTTTTTAATGAGCATCTGTGCGTATATTTGAAATATATATTTTTCGAATTGTTTAGAAAAATAAATAAAAATTGAACGGGTTTCTATGAGAACCTGCGCTGAAAACATGGATGCAATGTTGTTGCAAACATGGAAGATTGTTCAGACAAACTAACGAAATTATAAAATGTAATACATATCATATCTTCTTTAATTTTAAGAGTACTTCATTTTTGTTAATACTGGCCAAGGTTAGATGATTTTGTTTTTATTTTTTATATAATTTAATTATCTTTCAAATGAGCACCTTTAGCTTTCCAGGAGATGCATAATTTTCGAGTTACCTATTCAAAAAAACTTTTTTTTTTTTTTTAGGCTTTTGAATTAGTTATTTTTCAACCACTAAGATTAGGATTTTTTTCAAACCCAGCCTTATTGCACAACTAGATCGTACGTGGAACCACCATTAAAATTTTCAGTTTCATAGTCATTGTCGTTTCTGAGTTAATTTTATAGAAGGTAACTTACATTTATAGATAAAGAAGAAGATTGATCAGACAAACTAAATGACAAATTAACGAAATTATAAAATGTAATACATATCATCTCTTCTTTTTTCTTTAATTTTAAGAGCACTTCATTTTTTTTTTAAAGTACTACCAACATATCAATTATAAAGCACCACAAGGACGGCTTTCTAAAGCGATAAACAACGACAGTGAACATTAGTGGGAAGGTTAATTATTCAAACTGTAGGAGCGGATGATTTTTTTACCGGAGTTCCAACCTGCTGTGTGGCCATGTATGAGAGGCACTGTTCAAGAAATCACGGCCACGAGCGACCACTGATCCATATGCAACAGGCTTTACTTATTCATATCTTTATTTACTTAAAACCTCTCAGGTCTAGAATGGTGTTTATTCGTGTTTTTTTATTCAAATTCCGCATATTCAGTTTGTCCGGTCTGTTTTAACTGGTAAGAAGGGGTGAGGATATCGACAAACCACTTTTTTACCGGGAAGGAATAAGGAATAGATTTTTTCTTTATTCCGATCTATATAAAACAAAAATCGAACTGACTTCAAATACTGATAAAAATCCAGATACAGTATAAATTACAGACGGATCATGAGGAATAGGGTTTTTTTCTCCCTCGTTGAATTTTTATAAGATTCTGAATTATTATAATTTTTTATTAATAACAACTATTATAACTATCAGTGAATTGGGCATAATTTCTATGTTTGATTCGCATGTCACTCATTTTTAGGTTTTCCTCCAGTAATGAGGTTCTCCATCCCTATCTATCTAGAGTTTGTTCTTTCTGATACTATGCCCTACGTTATTTATTAAGCGAAGTCAATTCCATCCTATAATAAAGACAGTACCTGTGAAATATTCAGCATAGGCGTAATTATATTAATTAAGAACAGAGAGCCATTTTGCTAGTTTATCTTTAATAATTTTTGGAGTTAAATTGAAATAAATTAGATTTATAATGAACAAGAAATAATATGAATGATTAAAACGATTGAAATAAGATGTTAAAACACAATAACATAAATATATAATATAAAACAAATAAGTATTACTTACACAATGAGAATATAACGAATAGTATAAAGTAGTAAAGGGGGGGATACTAGGAATTGGAATAAATAAAAGACAATGTGTGTGTAGATAAAAAAAGGAAACGTGAACTTAACAGATTTGAAGGCTTCTGTCGTAAAAATTACTGGATACATACATGGAAGAAGTTAAAAGTGCGGCAGAACAGTGAAAAAAACCCACAAATCTAAGCAGAATATGAAGTTATTCAATTTCGTATAATACAGCTTGAACGTAATACTTCTATCAAATAAAAGCGGATAATATAAAATAAGCGTAAGAGATGATATAAGATATAAGAGCTGCGCATGGAACACAAAAGTGGCCTGGCGAGTAAACATCTGTATCTGTAAATTACCACATCATCAAAAGGGAATTGCAAGTTGTTAAAGTTATTATTTCTTTAAAACAGTTAGAAAAATATTTTTATTATTTATTTATTAACAGTTTTGGGCTCTTCAACCACTTGGGATATTTTTGCCCTATACGAAGCTTACAGACATTGGTAAATTACAAAATTTAAGTTCAATCGCAAAGATTTTTAAATTGTAGTATTAATTTCAATTTGTTTAAGAAATACTATCAATTTTTCTACAGTCTTGATGTTTTTTTTTCAATGTCTCAGCTATATCACTCCCGAGTCCAACTATATCCCGTTTAGTTTCATAAGCCGAACACTCCGTCAGGTTGTGCGATACCGTCAATCGTATTCCGCAGGAGATAGATTGAGGCGGTGTATCGCTCGTCATAAGTTACTCTTGGATGCCCTATCATTAGGAAGGTTAGCACTATCGAGACGAACTCTTCTTGAAAGCTGAAGGTCAGCTCGGCTAGGTAGTACAATTGGTTCAACTATTCTTAATTTATTGTTGCTTAATCTAAACAAAATGTACTGTCCTTTCTCACGTGCCTTCTTCTTTTACCGAGGTAAGTATTTCTTTGGTTAATATTACTGTGACTCCTTCTTTAATTGCTTTTTTAGCCATAGCATCGGCTACCTCATTACCTGGAAGGCCATAGTGACCCCGTAACCACAAAAATTGAACCTTACATCCTGCACTCAACAATGTTTTAAAGTAAATTAAGATGTTGAAAATCAAAGAGTTTTTCGAAGCCTTAAGATCAGATTCCCAATCGGTACAAATGTGTGCCTGCTAGATGCCGATTTTGCATGTAGGTATATATAGAGCATTGCTAACAGCTTAGCGAAAAGAACGACGAAAATAAGAGATGTAGTGCATGACAAATAAATAAATACAGAACAGCGTGACAAGCAGTGACCGGAATGTGAGTTTACAAAGATAAAATTGATATAAAATTAAATATAATTGGAGTTGTGATTTTGATGGAAGCTTTATAAGGCATGATTGTTATAGCTCCTGCACCGACAGGTACAATTGGATATTCTGGGAACAAACATTAGAAGGGCCTGCCAAGGAGGACCAGGGTGATGGTATCAGAGCAGGACGGTGATGGATCGCGGGGAGGACCAGGCTGCTGTTGTCCCTGACAAATGGGTTGGCTACAGATAGCTCTACCATCCAAATAGTGTTCCATCCTCCTCCCCTTCACCTCCTATCCCGCAATTACATAATTTACACCGACTCCGGTGTCAGTTCAGTCTCGAGCTCACTGACGGGCCAGGGTCTCGAATAATCGAATACTTTGAAGCGAATGTAACTTGATAAGGTTTGACTAGCGGCTCCATCACTAGGTTGCGTTTATACAAAGGTGGGTTTACTCTTTTTATCAGATAACGGGAAACAAGAAACTTTTTGGTATATGTTATTACGAAGCAGCTTTTTGCTTTGGTAAATCCCGCAACAACCCATTTACAATTTCGAGGAAACATCCAACAAAACGGACACAGGTCCGAGTTCATGCCGAAACACCGCCGATTTATCAGAGCCGATGAACAGTAAAAATAATATCAATGAAGAAAATATTACCTGAATGCACAAATAACCCAATATCTAAACACCACTCTACTGAATTTGTCGATTGTGTAACATTTTTAAGTTTTTCATTTCCTAAAAAATGAGTTCTTTGTAGGATATATAGAATTTAAAAAAAAAAAAAGTAATAAGAACAAGATTAGTGCGGGAGCACAAAACTGACTCGTTTCATATAAAGGTTTGGGTATATTAAATGAACATGCCGTTAACAGATCTGACATGAAAAATGCAAGTCTGCCAACTTATAGCCGCTGGAATACAAAACGACGGGCAAAAAAACTCGACATTTTAGGACTGTTTTTGGTTTTTCACCTTTAATTCCCAAATGGTGCATTCCGCCCAAAAAAGCTAAGGTATATTAAATTAAAGAACATTAAATTCTGTGCCTAGTGAGCACCACAAGATAATAAATAATTTGGTTAACTGCGGTGACCGAAAACCACGATAAAAACGACTGTTTTGTCAAAAACAGACAGAGTACAGTATATTAGGCTGCAGCTTGGAAATGAGAATCTAAGAGAAAAACTCATATTATAAAAGTTGCAGAGCATCAAATTATGAATACCAAATTATGAGAACAAAAAGTTTTAAATTAGGTCTTGTAAACCTCTCGAAATTGGCAATCTTCCGATATTCGGCAATTGTCAATTTGGCCCTGTTTGGTTTAAATTTTGGTTTGCAATAAACGGAATAATCTTAATTTTCAGAAATGTTGAATGTATTCCTTTTATTGCAAAAAAAATCCAAGTTTTTTGCCTCCTCCTTCTTGTGCGTTTTTCGCCAACTTGAAAAACCGCTAAGAAGAAACTTTTTTCAGTTTTTCCAAAATAACTTGCTTCTAATGCATTTAAGGTAAAAATATGTCCTCACCAACATTAAAGAATGTTTAATTTACTGTAGGTTTTCAAACTATAAAATTTTTGAATATTCGGAATAGCTACTGGGATACGGGGCTGTAAAAATCTGCTAAATGTACAAAACTTAAAAAAGTTAAATATGTTTTGCATTACATATGATTTATTTTAAGCACACACAAAACTACAAACACCCCAGATTCCAAAACACGTTGTCTGCCAGCATTTGGAGGGGATGGGTTTCTTCTTCTGTTTTTTCACGTAAATTCCTAAACGGTCTATTCCATCGAAAAAGCTATAGTATATTAAATTGAAGAACATCAAATTTTGCGTCTAATGAGTACAACGGCATAATAATTTGGGTAATTTACGTGATCGAAAACTATGGTCTTAAGAGTCTTATACAGAACTCTGTCGATTTTGACAAAATCATCGTTTTTTAACACAACAGTTACCCAAATTATTTTGTTGTGGTACTCATTTGACGCAGACTTTGAGGTAATTGTTACAATAACTATTTATTTAATAGGTTTTATTATGTTTAATGCCAAATTAAATAATTTGAATTATCGGTCACCGAAAAGAGCTAAATAAAAAGCAAGAATGTTTCACTATTCATGGGCGTATATGAAAACAGGGCTTTTGTCTCGTGTTGTCAGAGAACAAATTCCCTTTCTTCTCTCCTGAAAAACCGATTCCAATCGAATACACCCAGAAAAAACCTCAAAACACGAATATTCGTCAAATAACCGTTTCCACAAGCAGCATATATAGGTGAATGTTATGGCTTAGCACGCCAGCCTAATGTTTAACAACAATTTAGCAGTTAAACTAGGATAGTTAGCAACATTTGAGATAACTATTTGTAAGCTTAACTTATTACATAAACTTACTCATTGATTTATTTTAATTTAATATTGTCTTATTCTGTAATTCTTAATTTTCAATTACGATCGCGCCTATAAAAATCCTATAAATAATCCTACTCGTGTGTTAAAAATATGTTCTTTATTTTCTGTTCTTTGTTTGAGGCGTTTTAATATTTTTGATTGGTTTATTTTATCGGTTCATTTTTTATGTCAATTTAAATTTGTATAATAGATTACCTACAATAATTAAAATGTAAACTGAATATTCCATTCGTATATTAGGCTGTTTTGTATAGATTTTGTATATGTACATATTGTAAATAAACTTCTCTTGCATAAGGTTACAATGGAAGAAAAAAATAAAGAAAGAAATATAAAATGCAAAACTTCACACACTTTTCCTAAAAATGAATAACCTATAGGTGGAAGTTCAACGTTATTCTTCTCGTTATAAAAGAGCAATAGCCAAGTTCTAGGTGCTAACACGAGGGGTAGAAGATTGTCTAGTAGATTCAGAAATGCAGATCCTCTCACATCACGCCATCCGAAATCTCTCGGACTATAAATTGTCTCTTTTTGTGATATTCATTTTTAGAAGAATGTTGAGTAATTTTCATTAGAAAAATTTATTGCAAACATTGACTAAGTCCTAAGTCCACTATATATATATATATATATATATATATATATATATATATATATATATATATATATATATATATATATATATATATATATATATATAGTGGACTTAGGACTTAGTCAATGTTTGCAATAAATTTTTCTAATGAAAATTACTCAACATTATATATATATATATATATAATAATTTCTGTCATGGAATTAAGAAAACGAAGCCTAGGCTATTTAATGATTATGCGAATTAAATATAATTATGCATAATATTTAAATAACCTATACCTTGAAATAAATAACAAAGCCGGGGAAATATAATTAGCAATTACTACCAGCATTCAATTTTTTGAATTTAGTCAAAAAGTCATTTTCTAGTCAATTATTGACAAATTTAAAGTAAATATACATATTATAAGAACAGTGGATGTTATATATAGGCGTTGTAATTTGTTCTGCCAAGAATGTTTCCAAGCAAACAGAACTTTTTCATTTCTCGACCTAAATACTCGATACTAATCCAGAAGGAATAATCAAACTTTGCAGCGGGGACCCATTGGTTTGGCTGAAAAAGTTGGACTTGGTGCAGAAAGTCGAGCAAGTTAGAATAGAAATAAGTGGAGCAAGTTGATAATTACTTTCCGAACGGTATCCGTATCTCCCCAGGGGATACTTTCAGCCCTGATGAACACAGTCTCCTTCAATTAGCCCTTCAGGTCGATGAAAACATCCATTCAGCGTTTCTTTTCCATGGCCAAAGAAAAACTTCTTTTCCTTCCCTTCATTATCCTCCCTCCTTAAGTTGGCAACACTTGATTAACATTTTTTTAAATCTTTTTATAGCTGCTTGTAGTTAAAAACAGCTGTCCCACTTCCTTTTTACAATTTCCACACTTACCTACAGTATTATAAAAACAATGTTCTTTTCACCTTGTATATATGTATGTATATATACATATACATACATACATACATATATATATATATATATATATATATATATATATATATATATATATATATATATATATATATACATGTACTTTATTACTTATTCTGTATAAATAAAAATTATTTATTTTTCTGTAGGGGTTTATTTACAGGTGTACTTATACCATAATATATGTATGAGCTTTACGGTTCAAAATTTTATTTATGACATTGCATGATATAAATGTAAAAATATTCCAAAAATAGCTATACAAAAGGGGAATATGAAAATAAACAAAAATAAAATATTTGGAACATATAAATAAAATAATTGATAGTTTAACGTGTATTATGTATGTACATAATCGAAAATTGTCATGCAGACGAAATATATATATATATATATATATATATATATATATATATATATATATATATATATATATATAAACTAAACAAAATAAAATAATATATTTCACCGTCTAATTATACACGATAATTAGACGGTCCGTTTTCCTACTGCGCTGATGTTTCGTGGGGCCATCTGTTTTTATTGACTAGAGCTTCGGGACGACAGTTCTTCAGTTTTATTCAAATGTTCTCTATTAGGCATGAAATATTTCTGTCCCGCGTTATGGAATTTAAATATCCAGCCTATAGCAATTATATAAAAAAGGCTGTTGCGTACGATCTCCTCGTCTAGAATATACAAATAATCAAACCAAATGCAACTCATGAATCGGTTTCAAACACATCAGCAATATTCGTCTATGGATTCGAAAAGAATTTTAAAACTCGAAGAATACAAAAGAAACGGGAGCATCTGTTGATTTGGTATAAATGCCATATCTTTTTATTTTAAAGAAATACTGTTTTTATTGGATCAGGAGAAGCCTGAAGAAAGCTAGGTGACTCGAAAAACCACCACTGGTGTATTTAAAAAGCAGCATGAGTATTTATTTATTTTCATTTACTTAATGATGTTTTGAAAATGATATCAAATTCATTAATGGAATCCAAACAAATCACTTCATGCTGTTGAAAATTTTAACTATTAAATACAATGAAATAATTAAGTAAATAACTTTCATTAAAGTAATACAATTTAATAATATAATTTCAACTATCAATGAGCATTACGATAAAATATTTTTAATTAAAGTGTCAATTAACGAAAGAAATGATTATTTAAATAGACTGCAATAATTAGAGAAAATATTTAATTCCGGATAATATAAATTTAAAATATCCTATTTTACTCATTGTGTTTTTTCTTCAAATAAAACGAAAATAAAAAATATATAATTGGCCACTTAAACAACACAGGAATCAACGATGAGACGTTCGAAAGTTAATCTTAATGTTTAAAGAACGTTGTTAAAAAAATGATTCTGGGGTAAGGTTGACATCAACTGGAAGATCTAGACGGAAAGAAGTCCTCTGCAGTGCACCGTGAGTTTTTCCAGGATTACCTAATGCGAGGACTGGAAGCCCCAAAACGAACCGATTGCCAAACTATGTTAACAGATAAGCACATTCTTCTGTAATGCTCAACGTTCTCTAATCTGAGGCAATACCTGAATTTGGGTTAAGAAAGAAGTCCTCCAGGACGACGAAAGCCAGTTAAGAAACCTTTTGAAATACCTAGGAAAATCAGAATATTACAATTTAGTTACATAAATCGAAGTCTCAAAAGGGTTTTTAAAAAGATTTATTATGAAGTACAACAATAATAATGGAAATGGCACTACTAACTAAATTGGCTAATTATCTAGAATTAACTTCCTAAATTATACGGACGGGAAGAGCGACAGATAGTTACTTCCTCTTTCCCACGGCATATATAACAAATATAAGATGTGTCAGGGTCTTTAAAATGAGGCTGAATCTGTTATACCTAACTATATGATTTACATGATATGCCAATGACCCTTAGAGGTAGGGACGAGCTAAATAAATAATTTATTTAGAAAGATTAATAATGTTAATATACTTTAGTAGAAAAAGTAAAGAATAATTTTGAATAAAAGAAAAAAGTACGAAAAAAGTATCAGAATAATTTATTAAAGCGCGGGTAGATTCCAGAGAAAAATACAAGATGATATAAAAGGTTCCTGAAAGCACTAAAGCCTAAGAACAATAGAGTTGTCTTTTAGAAGAACTGAAGAAAAAAATATAAAGAAATATGAGGATGAATAGCGAAATACTGGTCCAAATGAATTCTTATTTTCCGTAGTGAACTATTCTAGAAAACATATACAATTCAAAGTATATAATAATTTTAAAATGTTTATGGCTTTCATTTTAACGGTGCACGGGGTAATGTTTGTATATATTCTAGTCAATGTTGGAAAATAGGGGAAAGCTTTGTTGTATTCGAAATTTTTGGGTTCCCAATTTTTTAGGTCGCTGAATACGAATCTGTGGTTTTCAGACAGATATTTTGTCCGGAACCTTGTTTATTTTCACACAAAAAAACGTAAAATTTTTTCACTTTTCGAATCTGACGTACAGCGCCATAAATCGCGTTTTTCCCGCTTTTTGGAAATTAGGCTAGTGACTTTATAATATTTATATGTATTTAAACTAAAAAAAAGCTTTTAAAAAAAAAAACTAGGGGAATCAATCAAAATAAATTTATTCAATCAGTATAACAAAAATATTTACTAATATATTTAAAAATACGGTGATATCTCAAGTGCGATCGTCGTCGTGCGTCACCACGTAGTAGATATCTAGAAAAGTTTGATCGGTTGAGGAGAGAGACGGATGAAAAGGAGTCCCATGTCAAGTTACAGTGACAACCTTCTTTTACGTTTTCTTATTCGATTATCGATTATCAAACAACGATTGGTTCTCTTTGTAGGTATTGTAATTTTTTTGGAGGAGTTAAACTATATATATTTTTTTACTTTATTCATTCTACATTAAAGTAAAAAAAAAACACAAAAAAAATACATGTTTGTTTTAAACATTTAATAAAAATTATCATATTTAATGCAGTGATCGGCTAATGTAAATATTTACACATATTTCTACTAGTAGGTGAGCTATATTTTGTTAACAGCATCTGCAGTAGTTGCAATTCTATAGTAGTTTTAATTACATTAATAAATACTATAAATTTTGTAATATTTTATTATTAATATTTCTTCTTTAACTATTTCTTAATTTTTTCGCGATAAATTTGATTTTATTCGTCTCAAACATCAAACGCAGTCAATCCAGATCGAACCGCGTTAATGACAAAAGCCAGTACACGTTCCTCAACACCGAAATAAAAAAAAAAAAATCTTTAAAGGTAAAGAATTAATTAGTTTTTGGAGTTCCTCAAGACTAAAATAAAAAAAAAAATCTTTAAAGGTAAAGAATGACTTAGTTTTTGGAGTTATCCGAACACTTTCATACATTTTTTTTTTCTCTGTGACGAGTGACCCTGCGAAATGTTCGTTTATTGCTTTGAATCCCCTAACCACACAGAGCATGTATTAAAAAAAAACATAGCGCTAACCTTTTACCTGTCATTGTTCAAGAAAATAAAAATAACTTGAAAATTATTTTTGGCTATCTTAATCATTTTTTTTTTTTAAAAACAAATAATTATAATAAAACATAAATAAAAATTTTCTTCGAAATCAAGGTTAAAATAATATTTTTTTTCAGATAATGACTGTCACTAGTAGTTAAAAAAAATATGATTTTTGGTAAGAGGTCAACTGATAAAAAATTTCTTTTTTATTATTATTATCATGCATATGACAATAAAATAGAAATTATTTACAACAATAAGTTATCTGAAAAACTTATCTTGAACACAAAAGTTAGCTGAAGGTTTCTTCTGAGAGTTCAAACAAAAAATCTGATGCGGTGCGCGCATCACACAACTTCCCCTTACCGTCCTATAATAATTATCTTTTTAATATAATTTTAAACAATATTTGAAATAAACTCAGCAGTATTCACTTCACATCTTCCCCCACTTACCAGTTTTTTAAACAATTTTAGTACAACAATTCTGTCACTACCCATATATTTTAAGTTTGTCAAGTTGAAAATATATTTTAAATGTTTCGATTTAGTTACCACGGAAACATTTTATTTCCATTAAATAATATAAAAGTAGAAATTATTAAGATAATTTCCGCATTTGTATTCTTAAATTTCATTATTACAGACGGTATTGTTGACATTGGCGGATTGGTGGGAGGAGGTTCGGTCGCATCCGTCTCCTTTTGGATGCGCTCAGTTACCCTAATACTAGTCCGATTTTGATAATTCATATTTTTTTTTTTTTTTTTTTAGATAATTTAATAACCTTTCATCCAATTCTATACATAATTTACGATTGGTTTTTTAGTTATGATGAAAATGAATGTTTAAGAGACGTAAAAGACATTGACGAGATTTGCTTAGAGCAAGTCATTCCTAATTAGTTGGAAAGCAACTTTATTTATAGAAAAAAAAATGACTGATGATACTTTTACTCCTGACGACCAATCATCCTCTTCTTCCATTGCTTATCATAAGAAACCGAAACGCCCGAAAGATACTCCCAAAAAAACGCATTCATACTCATTGTTTCCCAAAATACCACGGGCCATTAATCGTAATAAACTTAATAAATTTATCCAAAAATATTATTAACTTTTATAATAACTCCTTATTTTGTTCATTACTTCACAAAAATTAATAAGATTGTATAACGATATAATTATTATTTTTGTTATTAATATTAAAAAATATAACATGCTTGTACTAACTAGCCAATTAAAACTTTAAGGAAATATTTTTTGTTTGTATGACCTCAAGCTGCCATCCTTCCACTTTTGGAACATGCTGTAAAATTATCACATACAATTTTTCAGGAGGATTTATCGTGGTGGCGTTTAAAAGGTTAATCACAATTTCTGGAAGTAAAAGAAGTAAATTAAACATCATTGATTTATATGATAATAGCTGATCCGACAATGCTTTGCAATTGTATAGGTTATGTGAGCACAATTGAAAGATTGATATAAATTATTGTATTTATTAAAATTAGATATTTACCTAACAGTATTAATTTTTATGTTTTGGATCACATAAATTGCAATTACGGTTTTATTCAATTTTAAATTCATTGCGATTTTCTTGGATATCCAATGCTTTTTGTGGTTCCTTCTGATTTGTTTTACCTCCCGTTGGTATCAAAATGATTTGATTGTTAATATTTTTAGTTCAGAAAAACGTTATCTACAAATGGCCATACGAGAAGCATTTCGGACGAAGATCAAATCCAATGTATTTGTATTTATTTGTATTTTTTTTTAATTACACGGGGATGGGGGCCCGTTCCAAAGACGGTTTTAATCACTGGAAAAAATATACGTAAATATAACGTAATACTTATTCTATTAAATTCCAGTAAAAAACATGGGAAACATATTGCAGCAAACAATAGCTGCACAAACACAATTAAATGCAATGACAATACAGATTATAATAACCCGTACTTTTTAAGGTCATTAATTCTCTAAAATACAAAATAATCTTTAAAATAATAACTTATAAAAACTTTGTTCAATCCCACTCTACCAGATATTTTCATATACAACGACAATAAATTTATATAAACAGCAATAAAGTTTCACTCAAATTAGTTTCACGTTTTCACTCTTTTTTTTTTTTTTACTCATGGATTTTATTCACGAATAACGTTTTCACACAAAACAAAATATTTCGCACTTATTAAAACGTTTTAGTAGTCAACTTGGATTTGTCGCGGCTACGACACAAATACAAGTTGATACTTTTTTTCTTAGCAATTTATTAATCAATTTTTCATTATCAAATTAACATTTTAATGAAAATTCGGTATATTTTATGATTGCTTAACGATCTAGAGAATATGGTGTGGTTAAAATTTAGTCAAAATTGGTTCAGTAGTTTTCGCTGTTAGCGGTTACAAACGAAAAACCGTCCTTTTATATAATATGGTATTTTATTTATTTATTTATGAATAAAAAACAAAATAATAATAATAAATGAGATAGCTTTGAAGTCCCATATGTGAAAGAACTAATGATCCTGTTATAGATAGTTTACAACTTGTGGTTTAGTTAATAACTTGTTCCAAACCAGCTAGCTTAAAACTTATGGCTCCAGACCGCTTGAAGTCCCGAGCATCTAGTAATTTGATGTTCAGAGTAAGATAACAGAAGGTTATCCAAACTGTTTTTGGGATCACACTGGGAAGTGAAACGTTTGCGAATCGAAATCTATTATTAACCGTGTACAGATATTATAAGAAACGATACGATAGAGAATGTTAAAAGTATTGATTTGGTTTAATTGAGTATTGTTTTTATCCGACAATTTTAAGCTATTTTGACCATCTATGACTTTTTTTTTGTCTTTTATTTTTTTACTATCCGGCGTTTATGATTTATTTGTTCATTTCTTAAACAAAGTATAGAAAAGCGTTAACCATTAGACTTTCCTCCATTAGATACTTCTATAATTTAAATTTGCCACATAGCGGATTCCAAGAGAACACAAGAGATGGAGAGGAAGACCTCTAACGAGATGGCGAGACGAGATAGTTCCTAGTGGAAGACAGTTGGCTACTGTGAAAAGAAATGGGGTATGTGGATTAAAGTAACAAATATCCTTGAGTTATAAACTAATTATAATGAAGTGATTAACACAATGTAGAAAATATGTTATTTAATTTCAGTCTCAAAATATTATTTTGTATTATTGCAAATTATTGTAAAGTGTTTCCTAAATGAAGTAGATGAAAACTTTCTTTGTTTATAAACCAAACTCAAGAGAGGTTTACTCCCCAAGAGAGAGGCTTAGAGTTCTGTGAAGAATGAATTAATGAATTCATAAATTAATAATAAATTAATTCTAAATAAAATTAATAAATAAAAAGTAGAAGTGTTTCTTAACCAAAGCTTAATTGTGCTAGCTACAATACAGATAAAACAAACCTCCAAAAGATGTTTTTTCAGTTTTTCAGTCTTACCGTAATTTAAATTATTACTGCTTTAGGAAATTATTACTGCAACTTCCCCAGACCTCTGGGAGTTGACAGCTCTAATAATTCCAATGAATACGAATGTTGGAATTGAATACAAGGCAGTTAGTTAGCACAAATGGCTCCACAGCAGAGAGTGCCAATCCGGCGACCTTTGGATAACTTTGGCAGGAGGTGATTTTAATGCTACCAGATTGTAAAGTTGTACCCAATATGTTTTTAAGGATTTAGTACTGGTCAAAGCCAGAGTGGCGGCTGAGAGTCGTCAATATTCGGTGCTTACGTCATAAGTAGTCCAGACCATTTCTAAAAGTTTTTTTTTCGATATATCGTGAATGGTAACTGGTAGAAATGATAAAAAAAAACCTAAATTTCGAATTTTTGGCGCTTAAGCCTTTTTAAAAAAAACCGTCGTCGATGTTATCAGTGTTGTCATGTCGGTCAGCGAAGATAAAATATAAATATTTGAATGATTGATTAACCATGGTTATCGGTTTAAAACGGAGAAGGTTAAAAGAATTAAAATTTGGGAAAATTTATTTTTAAAATCTCACTCATCATCCCGTTTTGTATTCGATTTTTTATTTATTTTATTTTCATTTGTTTTTTGTTTTTTTCATTTCCTTACGAAAAAGCCAGTTATGAAGATATGTCAAAATATGGCAAGAATCATTCCTGACAAGAATCAAAGTAAGTTTTTCATTATTTTTTTCTTTTATTTGTCTCATTTATTCTGATTCAGTTTTAATATTTTCCTTGCTAACTTTCCTTTTTGTTCTCCTTTAATCATTAACCTACCTTCCGTTTCCTTACCCCTTATTTCATATAACATTATTTACTATTTCCAATCAAATTCTTGGCCTTAAATAACTTATACATTTTTTTGTTAATATGCAATTTATGCTATTTTAATTATTTTTTTCAAATTCTTCGTGTAATCCCACTATATTGATTCCACTTATTTATATTATTCTCGTATCTTGTTTTCCGAAACATCGGCAAATATTAGAGTATATTTCATTACAGTGTGTTTTATACTTGACCACACACCCAACCATCATATTCTAGATTTCATCAACGGCCATGTTTTTACAATTTCTCAATATCAGCGTAAAGTAATAATTTTTTTTGGCATAAAGATCTTATTGCAGATAGGCAGTACCAAAAGCTACATTTTAAGGCCCAAAACAAGTCCCTCCGGCAATTACAAGCGCTGAAATAAAATAAGCAAAAAATGGCCGTTTTTCGCGGTTTTTAATTTTTTTTTTGCGAAAAGTTGTTGACCCGCCTTTAATTATTTAAAACTCAATATTTCCATATCTTTAAACGTTACTACGATAATATTATTTATTTTTCTTTAAAAAAAGAAATCCATATCTTAAACGTGAAAAAAATACTTTTCGGCATATTTATGAGTTTTTTCACCAGATTGCATTTTTCACCGATTTTATATAAAATTTAAACAATTTGTTTCTTCTATTTTGAAACAGACCACTGCAAATTTATTTCACAAAATAAGCTACCGCGCCTGGACTATGTAAGGTTTTGTTTTGTAGTTGAAGATAAATGGCAGAGAATATCTATGAAGAGAGTCGTAATTCTTTTCATATTGCGTACGACGGCATTTAAAAAACAAGGAATTTTTACTCGATCTTCAATATGGATATAACAATATTAACATCCGGAAAATCCAAATAGATTGTTATACAGCAGCGGGAGGCACTGCGGGCTTAGAAGTAGAAGCTGAATATTGCAACAAACTAAACAACTTAATCCTTTCCATAAATGTGGGTAATGATCTGTCGGAATTGACTGTAGCCGATGGGAAGAGCACCTTATGTTTAATACATGGATTAGTGGGACTCTCTCGAGACGGATTATACAAGGCCTTGGCTAATACACATCTAGGCCGTATTGGCTCTGGATTAGATCCCTGTCATCTTTTAGCGCGTCGTCATATTTCCGATCTCGGATCATTCCGTTCCGGAAATAGATGTCAAGCTTCTATGGAACAGACGACCTGATCAGAAAAGAAAATATCGCGGCTTATACGATAGCGTTTAAAACTGAAACATTTACTTTTCTTATAATTTTTTCAATTCTCTCAAGCAATTTTTGATTAATTCAAATATTCAATCAAATAAAGTGGTGGTTGCTTGACTGTTGATGATCTGTAATGATTCATTTTTTCTTCAGTGGTCAGTCGACATAAAAAGTATAGGTAAACACTCAAGGAAGGACGACCATTCAGTGCGCAAGCGCAAGTTCGAGGGGACAAAATCTTGCTCCCTCTATCTAGTATACAACTTATCTCAAAGTTTTATAAAATTTAAAGTTAAATTTCCTTTTTCTTGAAATATAAAAAAATAAGTTTGTGCAATTGTAAGCGAAATTCGGATATAGAATAAAATTCGATAAAATTCATACTGGACCATTTTTACACTAATCGCCTTTTCTCCGACTTGGACGAGCAGTTTTCGAAATAGAAGGTCTGCGTGTGAGTAAGCGAATGTAGTGGATGGAATTTGATAAAATCGGATCAACATCGTCTAAACACACTTTGACTTCTAATAAAAGACATTCTGTTAAACCAAACAAATAAATATGCACCCAAAAGTAAATTACGATAGCTTTACCTCAATATATCTCTCTAAACAAATTTTTCGGAATCCCAGAATATAGTACCTGAAACAAGAAATGAAATACACAATTATTATTTGAGATTACAATAAATTATTATAAACTTATTAATAATATTTAAAAAAACAAGAAATATATAATAATTCCAAATCTAAAAAAATAACAATATATTAATAAAAAAAAAAAAGTCATGCTTGTTATCTGTTATAAGTTACATAGCAGCCTTTTGACGAACCATCTACCAGGCAAATATTCAAAACAATGCTTTCCTATATTTTTAAATACTTTACTAAAATATTGAACTATGCTAAGCTAAATAAATAAATGTATTCAGATATGCGCCTATGTATCGATAGATCCTTAGTTCTTGATATTTCGGTAAGTGAATTATTTTTAATCATGTTCATTATTAAGTCATGCATTACATACTTCAATATCTTAATGAAATACTTAAATATACAGGATAGCATTGTTTGAAACATTTTGTCCGAATTATGAAGAATTCAGTTTGCTATACAATGAGGAGAGAGGAACACTTTAAAATCAAATATGTGCTATCCGAGCGTATTGAGTTGCTAAACACATCCTTAAATCTTATAAGATAATTTTTAGAACTTAATATATAAATATATTCTATAATTTCAATTTATCCATATATTTTTAAGATTTGTTTGCGAATAACATTAGTTCTAAAACACATAGTAACACCACTGTTACAGCAATTCGCATTCTTAAAGAACCTTTACCGATTTGGTTCGAATTTTTCAAAGGATTCCTCATTTATGGGCGATTTTGTGAATCTTAAAAAAGATTTGAAGGCTAAAATATATAGTAATAAATTTAATCAAATCATTTTTATTTTTAGATTCACCTGGAAATTTGAATATATGGTTTTTTAAAAGTTCTTCAAGGAAATCTGACGCCAGTATTAAATAAAAAAATTCTGTTAATATAATTCAATACATAGAAGAATAGTGTTTTCATTATAAATGTATATATACATATTCATTATATGTAATTCAATGGACCCTTCAGATCGCTCTAAAATTCAATTATTTCGTTTTAAAAAATTGTATCAATCAAAAATTTACTATTCTAGATCACGAATATTGTTTTTATATTATTAACACTCTGAACACGGCCTTAAATATTCTAATTAAATTCAATTAACTATGACATTCCAAGGAAGGCTTGGTTCTTAAGCATGCACATATTATAATTTAAAAGAAATATTATATATATATATATATATATATATATATATATATATATATATATATATATATATATATGTAATTAAAACAGTGTTAGTGTAAGGTGAAAATATATTTTTTTATTACGATAAGGTTTACAAGTGGTAGTATTATAAATATATATATATATATATATATATATATATATATATATATATATATATATATATATATATATAAAACACTGTTTTAACACATACACACACTAACACTGTTTTAACACATACACACACTAACACTGTTTTAATTACATATATTTAAATAGATTTATTCTAACGATCCAAAATATAATTATTTATTTTTTAAATAATTGCCCATTTTAATAATCAATATTACTTTTTTTTTTTTTACAATTTCCCAGTCGGACTGGGCTTAGATGCCAAATTTTCAAAATGTAACTTTAAATTGGTTTATTTAAAATAATTAACCATTGCAGTTTTCTGCTTCAATAGATATTATTGAATTTGATGCATCTTAAACAGATTAAAATTCGTACATATATATTATTAATTTGTTTATGAATTACATGAATCAATAAAGTACATTACAATGAAATATATTATCTATTAATTTAAATGACTACTAGTATGAAGATTCATTTACTCCAATGTGAATATATTTGGTTTAAATTACAAAAACATGCCTTTGACCTCGAGTTCTACCGCAATTTCGATTATAATTAGAGCTCTGGATGAGAGTTTGAAACTTGTAAATTTTTAATTTTAATGCACATTAATTGATACTTGAACAGCAAATAAATTTGCCATCAATATACAAAATACATGAGACTAGATGGACATAATTCGAAGTAGACGTCAAATATTCTTGTAATTCTAAAAGAGACCTCGACAGGAAAATTGGAAAGCCTTTTCAACGTTTTCCCACAGAGATGGAAGAATTCGCTTCGGAATATCTAACGAACCTCTTCTACTCCTGACATCTCCGACACCATTACATTTCACCGGCCATAAATAATTATTTCACCGTCTTATAACAAATGTCTACCTTATACTGATAACAAAAATGTGGAAAGAAAGTGTCACAATGTGAAACCGCGTAATGACAATTTTTTTTTTTATTGAGCGTTATTTTATTTTTGCCTAATTTTGATGCACAATTAATTTTTTCTAGTTGGTAGTATATTAATTGATGGTTCATATTAAAAAAAACATAACTCAATATAAAGAAAATTCGATTTTTTTGAAAAGTTAGACAGTTAAGGGGTTTTACATTGTGACCGACGACATGATGTTTCATACGTGAAAAATTTCTGAGAAAATAGGAATATTTTACTGAAGTAACACCTGTCATATGATTTGTTTAAGATGATTTTAATCGTAATCATACATAAATATATATAAGAGTCATGAAAAGCGACTAATTAGAATTATTTTAGTCAAAGTAACATCTTTGCTTCCATAACAGAAATTTATAAAAATTATAAGTAAATAATTAACAATGAAAAAATTTTTTTTTTATCTATTTATTTTTAATTTACTTAATTTCTTTTTTCAGTATTTATAAATAATATTGATAAAATAGGAAACGATTATAATACTTTCAGAATTTCTAATAACCATTTATAATTTTTACTTTTTTCTTTTTTTTTTCAAAATGTTTTTTTTTTACTTTTTAAAAAACTATCTCTGAGTTATCGTCAACTCCGTTTCATATCTGCATATAAAATATTGTTACTACTATATCTACACAAAATATATTTTTACGGTAAAGTAATTTTTTATCTAAAAAGTATTTTTGCAATAAGCAAATCTGAGCTCGTTCTTACAGTGGTTAACAGTCTCTTGGCCACCGCTTCGAAAGTCGCCGGGGTGGAATGAATGGATTCAAGGTGAATCTAAGTGTTTATGCTAAAGAGTTCATGCTTTAAGTCAGATTGACGGAAACTTTTGTAGTATTTCATGGCAGTATCTTATTATAACTTAATATGTTAAGACGTCCAATCCCTTTTGTGGTAATTTTTCACATACGAGTAGAATGGTGCGTTCACTATTTTTAACAATGTTTTTGACTGGAACGACTGAATTCTCTGGATGTTTGAGGTTTAGGCAGAGCCCCATAGCTCTATCCCCAATGTATGTACAGGTTTTATTAGTACTCTGTAAATGGTGGGTCTGTTAGCTAAGGATTATTTGAAGCGTCAATCAAGTAACATGGGTATTAGTCCAAATCGTTTGTTCAGTTGCTTTCTTCTCAGTCCGATAAGGGTTATTCATAACAGTCTCCAGTCCCGGTGAAGTCCCCGATATCGCACTTTCTGAGATATAGGAATCGGTATATTATTAAAATACACCTGAGGTTCATTATTGGTACATGACTAAAATAACTTGATCCATGATTGCTTATGACGACAATGAATGCACTCTTCATTTCGTTCATTTTTAAATATAGAACTAATTTTTTCTTATTTGGTTCTATTAATAGACGAAATTAGTATGGTACTAATTAATTAACTACTAACCTATAGACAATAGGTTTAAAAAGGAAAAAAAACCTGGGAATGGGGGAGTACCCCAAAACGTTGGTGAAACTAGGCAAAATATACCTATAAAGGAATATTTGAGGTATACGGAAGAAAGTATTCCATTAATACATTACAAGATTTTTTCTTCTTTCCTTTATTAATAGTATTAAATACCTTAGATTTTTTTTTTATAGAAAAGTGCCAATTTCGAGAATGGATTATAGGAATTTTTCTAATTATATTAATGACCGTTTATGAAAATGATCTAACAAATGTGTTTTAAGTCATATTACTAATTTTCATTCAACCACGGATTAACCCAGCTGGATGCCAAGCATCAAAGAAAGCAAGTTAGAAATAAAAAAAATAATATGAAAATTGAATATCGTATTTACTTTAATAGTCCTACTGATTCCCGTGTGGCCGACCATATACGTTGCCTGATAATTGGGAATGTGTACTTAGGACCGGAGATTATCAAACCAGCCCTTTTTTCAAACTCGATTTAATGTTATGTTCATTGAATTAAAATGAAAATTTAATAACAGCTAATACGAGAACACGATTTTTTTTTCCAGTTATTATCTAAAACAGATTAACATTTTTTGGAGTACCGAGCCTTTAGTAGTGCCTCGATTTTTCATAATGTTAAAACATATAAACTATAATTTTTTACATACTTGTTTCATATAAACTATATTAAAAATATGAATGTATCTGTATACGAGTATGGAAATAAAAAATTGATCTATGGTATGTATTTGCTTCCTCATTTCGTCACCTCACATTATCATTCATTAAAATATGATTTTTGTTAATTTAGATTATTTTCATACAACGTATATACTGAAATATATCATTTCATATTTTTTAGCAAACGTTTAAAAAAAATTATTTTTAGAATTTATTATTATTATTTAAAATATTTATTTTTAGAATTTATTCTTTTAAATATTTCTCTACTCACTTATTTCAAAACAGATATTCAAATTTGATTATAAATAAAAATAAAAAAAATACGAATTTTTTCTTAAAATCTCAAGAATTTTTTTTTTTTTTAAATTAATTTAAAACAAAATCTTATCGTATTAGTAAAAATAATTTTTTTCTCCGTTTTTTTTTTTTTAATAAAAGGTACTATATTTTATTTGGATTAAATGGATTTCTCATATTGAATTTGATTTTGAAAAATATTTTTGACAATAGTTCATGGAAAGAAATAAAAAAATATTAATTGTAGCATTTAAAAAAGTATAGTCCTGGTGTACAGCGGAAACTATCCATAAATATAATCATTTGTACACTAAAATAAACCGGAAATTTAAGAAAATCAAGCCAATTTTGATTAACAAGTTGTAATTCGCTATGAAGGATTGTACTTTGAATATTAACGTCTCCGAATTGGAAGAGTTTTTACCAATAATTTGCGTTATACTTGAATCAAAACTAACCTAATAATTTTTTGATTTCAGAGGGCCTTAGGTAAATATTTTAAATTATTTGAGATCTGGAAATTTTTTTTTTTTTTTTACTGCTGACTTACCTTAGAACTTAAGTAAAATCATTTTAAACGCCTAAAATAAAAGCACAAATTACTGTATGTCCAATTCGTTTTTGCCGCTAAAGGAGCTATTCTTATGTTGTTTGACCTAAGAAACAACACTTTACTTTTGTTTTTAAAGTAAAAAAAAAAATTGAATAAAATTTGATATGGAATTATATTATGGATGCTCTAGATAATAAATTGGAGCATCAATTAACAGTTTTCGTATCGATTTCTAGTCAATAACCAGTATTAATATTGCTTTCTGACTACCGAAGGTAGAGAAGCTTTGTGCAACACAGGAAGTAAAAACAAGTTTTAGCCTCAAAATTGAAAAGTTTCACTCGCGTTTTACGTTTTAGACATCTAGAAATACAGAATAGGAGAACTCTCATCCAGCTCCTTTTTTAGTCTTTCCTAATGGATCAGCCGTGGCCATATCGTATTTCAGTCTATTGTTATGTCCGTGAAGGCTATTTTAAAACGGGAATAAAGAATACTTAAGTATTGGTCATTGGTTTTATTTTATAATTATTCAATAACCACCGAAATATGAAATGTTTTCAGCTGTAGTTTTCTCGGGGGATAGGAATAACCGCTCAGTGTTACCGAAAACCGTACTTGGTAGTAACCGCAGGTTAGTCATAAATAATCTAATTACCGAGGGAAAAACTGAATTTGTAAAATATAAAAATTAGAAAAAAAATTAGTCATTATTTTCATATTTTATACCATCAACTACCTTTTATTTTTTTTTTTACAGAAAAAACAAACATATATTAATATGATTTAAGAATAAGGTGTTGATACAGTCATAATTATTGACTTAAAAAACATAGAAGCATATTACAACTACTGCATACTGATTTAAGAATAAAACTCGTGATATTTTTAAACAAAATCACAATTTCTAACCCAACCAAGTGTTGAGCAAATATGAGAGAATACCTACAAATAGATGCTTTTAAACTACTTCTTTTACAGTCATCATTGGAGGACGTGACGGCCGAGTACGTAGGGGGCGAGGGTCTCAGAACGCCCGGTTCGGAACGTTGTGGGTTCGATTCCCATCTGGGTCGGTTAATAGTTATTTCGTGGCGATCCCGCGAAATGAATCTTGACACTCCCACTCTGGTTAGTACGCGGCGGTGACGTAAAAGTAGCAGTCAGGGGTTGGCATAAAGGACCATAAGGCCCACTTGCCGGATTAGTTCCCCCCCACCAATACCAGCACCAGTACAGTGATCATTCATATTTTTAATTGAAAAATGTTAAATACATGTAATTGGTAACACTCGTTACGAACAATTTTTGTGAATTACCATTTTTTTGATAAAAAAAATCTCTTGGTCTCCTGCCAGCTCCTTACTATCCCAAGGTTGCACGTGGATTTAACCAAATCTTGGGGACAAACCTAGTTTCCTGTTTTGCATTCAAAGTATAAGAGGTAACTGAAAAAAAACACTCATTCTTCCAAACACTATAATATAACAATGAAATCCCGCTCGGTTCATATTTAATCAATTTTGGCTATTGCATTTTAAAACGGGATGAACTTCGCAGCCTTAGGGACAGTAACACTCTTTACGTGTGCTAGCATTACACTGAGGTATTTTTTCTTGAGAATGTGCGAGATTAATTTTTATGTTACCATCGCATTCATTAAAAAAAAATCTACAAATTGTTATATAAATGTTTTTTTTTTTTATGTTGAAAAATCATGCGAAAAACGAATATAAAAACTGGGGACATCAAATAGTAAAATAAAAATATAAGGATGCTCCATAGATCTGCAGTTACTGTTTGGTTTCAGTCATTTTATATAATATGGTACATCAACAAAGTAGAATTGAAAATTAATGATTTAAAAACAATAGTAAATTACCTAAAATCACAACGCAGGCCCTTTGCTAAACAACCGTTTCGGTGGTTATGTTTTGTTTTCGACAATATTGACATTTTCGAGCAGATAAATAAGCAATCTAAAATACCTGAATGAGAGGAGAATAGCAGAGAACGCAGCATATTTTTATTAATTACGAGCATCGTTAAACTTTGAATAATGTTGGCTCTCGATAACTTGAGTCTGCGATAGTTCCATAGCACTATCGAAAGGCCTATCATCAATAGGCGTTAGACTATCTATGACATTGCTGACATCATACTTTTTCCCAACAGTCTCTCATCTTTTAGTCCCGAAAAAAGTACCTAAATAAATAATTGAATTAAAGAAAGAATACTGTTTTTGAACTTGGAAAACTATAAAAGGTTTGGCTGATTATAGCTTTCTAAATAAAATACTAAACTCGAATCCGACTAGAATTTCATTTGTAAGTTAGAACTGGCCAATTAACCAATTTTTAAATTCTTTGAGTATGTTTTCACGCAAAGTTGAAAAAAAAAATGTTCACAAATCTCCTTTCACTTTTCCAGCAGCCATTTCCTTTGCAATTTTTTTATTGCTTTCAGTCTCAACTTGCCTCCCTGATAATTAATAAGCACGAGTATGCGATTTTAATGCTGATTCACAACTTATAAATTATAAATTATGAATAGGTCGGATGTGTGCAATTATTAATGGAGAACAGTGAAATTACTATTGGAGCCACCTGGAAAGTATTCAAAACATCCTATAACACATCTAGCTTATGGATAAGGTACCATAAAAATGCTTATAGACCCATCAGAAACCCTCCCCTCCCCCCGTTCACTCTAAATTTAACCATTAATAACCAATCGAATCGATAGCTGCCAGTCGATATTATCGAAACTATAGATAGAGCTAATTCCATGGTTAGTCAACACTATGGTCCACGCCATCCATTTAACTCCTTATTTAATCAGTAGGATAGATTTAACTTATCAGGTTCTTATATTCGAGTCTAGTGATTTTGGTTTTTATATTATCAGTGAGCCAAAAATAAAATAATTTCTTTATGTTTTTTCTTAAAGAAGTAAATTGGCATTTAAAATAGACAAAATATAAATTTTAAACACGTGGTTGATATCCAATAAGTTGAATTGGAAAACAATTATTTTTTAAAATTTATTATTATTGTTATTACTTAACAGTATCCATTAGAAATAATAAAAAATCTTTTAATAAAATCCGAAACGTTATTACTCTGTGTACGGACTATTGAAGGACAAACTGCGAAATGACTAGGAGAGGTTGTAAATTCAATAAAGCAAATAATTAAGCGCTATATAAAATGGATGGCAGGCACGGAATGTTCCGTGTGAATATCAATAGATTATCAAGCCATCGACTTTGGGGCTATTTGCAACCGGCTATTACCGGAATAATTTGTCTCAGTGTTCGGCGAAAGAGCAGGTTTTAATAAATAATTTTTAAATACGATTTTGAATTAATTCCTTATTGGAAGAATTCTCTGCTGAGAATCATCGTTGTTATGGATGATGATAGTTTGCGTTGTGAAAAAAAAGTAGAGCGATAGAGAATGAATTTTCAAAATCGATCATGTTTTTTGTAAAGTCAAATTAACAAAAAATGATCGACTTAAAAAGATAAATATGAAACTATGAAATTGTTATGTTATGAATGCGACTGCATTATTTAAACATTATTATTTAGACATTGATAAGTATCACATTAATAATTTTTAAAGGAGGGAAAGCCATTGACAAAACACTACCTTTCCAATTACTAGGAAATAGAAAGTAGTTTATTTTCTGTTATTTTTACAGTCAGTCGTCTCCAGGATCAATATGTGTGTGTGAGTATGACCCTACAAATACAAAAAGATCTTTAAAATGGTGAAATATCAGGTAGTTTAATGTGCAGCTTTCTACATCAAGCCATCACAACACCTGGTCAAAAGTATTTGTACATCCTAATCAAGTATAAGAGCCAAGAAATGGATTTTAGTGGTAAAGATTTTGATTATTTTAAATTTTAAAATAATGGTGGACGATTCATTAAATAATTAATACGCTAATGATGAAACAGAATCCACTTTGATGCAAAACCAGTTGATTCTCCTACAATAACAATGGACTAAATTAAAAACAACAAAGAGACATAGAGAATATTACGTCATCAATGCCTTTCGTTTTCTTTGTCAGTTATTGTACAAAAAATTTCAGTTCAAGTGTGAAACACAATTTCTTTCATTTCCTAATAATCTATATTATTATTAAAATATGATGTTTAAAAGAACAGTTCAAGTTTATTTTCCATCTTCAGATATTTAAAAGTTAAGAGAAAGCTACAAGTAAAATGTTTTTAAAAACAACAACACACAGTTTAATTTACTTTTCTGAACATTATCTACCCTTCGAAATGATTCTGAAATTAATCTACCCATCGCACAGTGGATTAAACAGCGACTTTAGCGGGAAAAAAAATCAAATTTTGAATATTAAATATTGCAATGGAAATTGTTCGTATCCAAACTAGACTAGTTAATGGTATTGTACCCGAGAGATTAGCCTCCATTGGTTACATTAATGATTCAGTAAGAATGGCTAAAACAAAAATGATAAATCCTTGTATTTTCTCTCATTAAGTATTTATTCATCAGTGAGCACAAATTTTCTGCTAAAATGGAAGCTACACTTATGTTGCAAGTTATGTAACTAAGAAAAAAAAAAATTGATTGAATGTATATTAAAGTAAATTATAACGCAAAATCGATTTTTAAAAAGGTATAGAAATTATTGTATACGATTGCATGTCTTATGGCTGTTATATTTATATTCCAAATGTATTGCCTAATTTTTAATTCAAAAATCATCTGCGAAAACCAAAAAACGGTATTCATTGTGACCAGAATCATATATCCGATCCCCATTACCTAATTAGTATCCTATTATAAAAAAAATGTTCGTTTAAGTGTTTCTACTTGAAAACTATATTTTAACTGTCTATTTATATTTTTAACAAAAAAAAAAAAAGAAAAAAAAAAAGTTAAAATTGTACGAACCAATGCATAGTGGGTCAAACGAAAAGATTCAAATTTTGAATATTTAATATTAAAATGAAAATTGTTGGAATCCAAACTAGACTCGTAATTGATATTGGACCCAAGAGATTACACTAATGATTCTATAAGACAAGTCAAAACCAAAACAATAAATCCTTGAATTTCCTCTCATTATGTGTTTATTCACCAGTGAGTACAAATTCCATACTAAAATAGAAGCTATTGAGGTTATGTAACTATGAAAAAACAAATTTTGATTGATTCTATGTTATAGTAAAAATTATAGCACAGAATCGATTTAAAGAAATTTACGGAAAGTGCGAGACACGATTGGATGTCTTGTTGCTGTTATATTTATATTCCAAATATATTTTCTAATTTTTAATTCAAAAATCAGATGCGAAAACCAACAAATGTATTTAATTTTTATATACCTCGCACGATGCGAGCAGTTAGAAGACATCTGTAATTTTTTTTTTTTTTTAAGATGATGAGCTAGTATAGACAATATTTAAGATGCCAATTTCACTTTCTCACTGTTGTAGTAAGAAAACTATATAAAAAAAAGGTATGAATGCATTTTACATCATGCAAATTGATGTAAAATTACTTTTTTGAAAACGTGTAAAACCCTGAAGTAGATATTTACTGTTTATAATGTCATATAAATTGCAAAGAAAATAAATATACCAAAGACCGGCAAGCGAGGCTTTAAACGATGCCATATTTCACTGCACGGTTACAAAATGTTTTGACCCCGGTATGATCTATAAAGGAACTGGCCCCGTGGTTAGTATGTAAATGGCGGTAAAGGTATCCGTGTCAGTCTAATTGATTCTGCATATTACCATGCAATCGCATGAACCACTATGCATTCAGTTATCTAATCTTTGCTGTCGGTTAATTGTTTTGCATAAGAGTAGTAGTAAAACAAAATTTATGAGATGCATAAGAAATTGTGAATTGTTTGATAACTGGCTACGAAAAAGAGGATTAGCTGCAGTTTCTTCTTTTAATTCAGTCCAACCTGTTAATTATTATATTTATTTTTAGCTAAAATATATATATCGACGTCGTTTTTTGAAAAACGATTTTTTTATATATTTTTTAAAAATATTTTTAAACTGTACAGGAAACACCTGAAATGTTTTTTCCACAAATAGCTATATTTTTTAATTTTTTACAGAAGGAGTTTATTAAGAGGGCAAAATCTTTATAATTACAATATATTTTTAAGGCTTTTAGGGCTGTGATAAAAAATGGTCTAAAAATCCACTATTATACTGAGAATAGTGGATTTTTAGACCAATTCCAATTTTTTTTCTCGATGTATCGTGAGTGAGAATTGATTGACGTGGTGTTAAGGTCCCACAATAAATTGAAATCTAAATTTAGATTTTTTGGCGCTTACGCCTTTTTTAAAAAACGACGTCGATAACTGCGTGTTTTTTTAAATTTATTTTTTATGAGAGTAGGGGAAAAATCTTTCATATGACGATGTGTGACTAAAAGTCTACAACAGTTTGAGATACGTACTCACCAAAAAAACACCTCCCTATTTATCGTTGCTATTCTGCGGAACTGCTGCCACGCGTTGTTTCTCAGGCGGCAGGATGGCTGGTCTGTCCTCCCTCGCTCTTGTGATCTGAGTTGCCTACCGATAGGCCCTGCATAGTCTGCAACAGCGCTCCAGTTCACCTGCCTGGCGACCATGAGAACGACTAAGTTTGGGATAAGTAGACCCTGAAGCAACCATGCTCAGTTTGATAATAATACTATATTCCTGGGTTAGATAATAATAAACCTCTCCATGTTTGCGGGATATCCATGCTGCAATGTCAGGAATCAGGCGGTGAGTCCATCTTCATGAGGTTGACCATGAGTCCAGCTTCTCTGTCATCTTTCAAGGGCACAATTTCTCTCTTGTTCTGCTATTCATCACTATTCATTGCTTGGATCATCACCCAGTGAGCATCCAAATCTTCTCGTGTTCGTCGGAATATCCGGTTCCATTCCTCTCGGAGGCACATTGGCGATAACAAACACTGCATCATATGACAAAGTGTGAAATGCTCGAGCGGCTCGCATGGCACTTCTTCGATACACACTGATAACTTTGCGGGCATATGAATACATTAGGATGGCTTCCTTCCAGATCGGCGCTGCATTCAAAGGTGTAAAATCACAAAATCGACAGCATCGATCGTTGATCTCCCCTTTCGAAAACAATCGTCGGGTTCTCTCTCTAGTACTTGCCTGCAGTGTCCAGAAGACAAATTGGCCGATAAGATGCAGGGACATCCGGGGGCCCTTTACTCTTTGGCAGGAGTACAAGACGTATATTCCTAGATTGTCCATTTTGTTTTGTTATAATAGAGTATTTTTATGTAATGCTACAACCAACAATATGAGCATATGTAATACTACAACCCTCCTAGTCTAATTTTATTTTAATTATCATTAATTAATAAATTATTTATGTTAATTAATTTTTGTAACATTGTTAACTTTGAGTGGTCATTTATTTGCTTAGTATGCATGAATGTACGTGAAGGAGAGAATTAAAATACTGTTGATTTTATTGTAAAATAACAAACTAAGAAGCTGATGCACAACATTTAATTTAACTACCTTTATTACCATGGATAGTCTGATATTACTTAGTATAAGCTGACAATTAGAAAATCAAAATGATATTAGTCAATTTTTTTTTAATACATAATCGTACATAAATAAGGACAACGGGGATAAACTATATGAAATTATTTATCGAATGAAAGACTGTTTTTTTTTTTTTTTTTATGAAGTTATTTATCATTCAAGATGTAAATTTGGATAATGTATTAAATAAATATTAAATTGTAGATTAAACTAAATATTGTCTTTACTATTATAATTATGATACGGAATTTGAAATTAATATTTTAATAATCAAATATTTTATGATGTACAGATGTACAAATAATAAAATTAACTGAAAATCAACCAATTATCAACTTATTTCCTAATATATGAATGAAAGTTTAATAATCTAGTTCAGTTTTTAGGCTGTGATAATAATAAAAAAAAAGTCGAAGTAAGTAATTCAGTCACTTAAAAATCAATATAAAAAAATAGAGCAAAACAGAGCAACTGATATTTTTAGCTAACAATAATTGATAGCGCGAACGAAATAGGCGTGATAGATTGTCAGAATAGATAACAAAGAAGCTACTAAAAGATTGATCAGCGCTAAACTGATGTGCAAGCATCCTAGTGGTCGATCGAAACGTAGATGGGAGGATAGTGTTAGGTTCTGAGAGGAATTGGGTTTTGATAGGGTTTAGTAGAGAGAGGTTGTAAGGAAATAACAATTTCCTCCTGTGTAACCTCATGGTTCTCTCAGCCATTTAATATTTTATTTATTGAGAATTACATTATTAGATAATGCTAAGGTTAAAGAAATCAGTACAGGAGGACATTGGCGGACGACCACGAGGATATTCACTTCACCAAATAGTTAACTCTCCAGGTAATTTCCAGACATAATATATCTAGTTAATTCCTCTCCAGCACTCCAATGGGAAGGCCTAAGTACCTGCGGTTGAGCCGTTCAAGTGGGAACAAGCCCCATATCGAATTCATAGCTCGTCCTTCTAACAAGCCCTCGCCGATCCAAAGACCTTTCAACATCTCCCTCAACCGGTGAGCGTATTGTAGCGGATGTATTATATTTATAGCAGTGCATGGCCAAGGCAATTTCCGCCTCTGATGTATAGGCGCCAGTGCGGGAAATGCATTACGTTCTCTAACTACATATAATATGTCTTGATCGTATCTCCGTCAACGGTCCAGTATTTATTAGTCCTCGTGTCTATGCTATAGCAGGGAGAAGAAACATGGTCTGCTCTATATTTTATAAATTCCTAGAAAATATAACTCTCAGCTGAATAAAATATGTTTTATCAACCTACTTGAAATGAAATTTACTACTACGGCAGAGTATTTCTGATAAATTTGGTGTTTTTTTTATGTTTAAACTAGCTGTAGTTTGACCGATCAATGATAAATTAAAGCGTAATTGAAATAAAAAATAATTTAATTTAAAAAAAAAAAAAAACGACCACGGAAGTATCCTATCATTCCTATAAAGTATCTAGAATGCACTTGCATAACAACTTAAACACATTGGCGGACTATTAGTGAAGTTGACGTCTAAATATATTGAAACATGGTGAAGAAGTCGGGTGCCTGCAACACAAGAATGAAACTCAAGACTCAAATGAAAATGAATTAATTTACTTTTTGTTTGTTTAAACATGTTGAAATACACAAATGCATTGGATGGAACGTACTGGCAAGGAGCCGTAACGAGATGGAAGGCAACCGACTGCTACACCAGGTTTTAATATCATAGACGTTCAAATTTAACTAACAATCCACCACAATTGCGAAACTTCCTTTGCCGAATCCCGTATCGCCACAAGGCAAGGATAGGAAGAAGATTGATAAACAAATATTTTTAAATAAATGTATGATTTTGAAAACAATGATGAATAAAATTTAAGAAATTAGGGTAATATAGTGCAACACCGACACTAAGTAATTGCAATTCAATCATCAAAGGGACAAAACCTTTGATACTGAATCTGTACGTTGGACGAGGAAACCCTTTGCCAAGTACCCACAGGTGCTTCCCTACCGCCGTGAGGAGTATTGACCTGCATCTCACGGTTTCTAATTTGGAGCAGGATATTGAGTAATATTGAGCCCTCTCGCTCACTCAATGAGCTTTGTGCTGGTTCAGACGAATTAATTACTCGTTCATCGAAATTAGCTCCAACTCGCCAAACAATAGTTCCGCTGTTTCGGCGTTTGAGCAATGATTGAATTGACATGTGCCATTGCGTTGGATATTAGCTTCACCACAATGATCCAAGTTCGCCCTCGTTGTTACCTTATTTCGAATGCAATCTCTCTCTCTCTCCCTTACATATTTCTGGTCAATAGATACAAATTTCACCAGAGCACTCCACAATTTAACAGAGGATATTAATAAATAAGAGTAAGAACTCGAAGATCAAAACGCTTGAGCCTCTCAAATATTAGTGAATAAATAAAACAGTCAACGTTTCGTCAAAGCAAACATAATCATTATAGAACAACATAAAATCGTCGAAATGTAAGCCAAAACTAATCGAACAGATATTACCTCACTTTAAACCAATTCAACACATAAAGACAAAAAATAAAATAAGGATCATAAAACAACTACCAAGGAATATTAAATTTCTTTGATTCAGAAAAGAAATATGGATGTGATACCAAGAACAATTATTATAACAAAAAATAATAATTTAAAAGATTATAAAGAGCTAAAATGAACCGATGTTCCTTCTTACTCTACCAATGTTAAACACTCCATAACTCGCGTCACGTCTGACAGATACACAGTTTATAATTATCGAGAGGAGAGATACGCACATGCACGAATTTCGGTCTCTCTTTCTTTTCTTGAAAATGACTGTACATACAACAATAGTTTGTTGATCGTGACCGTTATTTCTGGCATATTTTAGTCTCTATTGCACCTCACATACCACGCGCTAAACCCTAAAGTAATTGACAAAATTCTATTTTTCTTTTTTACTCCTTTATTCATGAAATATTTGGAACAGAATTTTTAATTTTTAGTAATTTGGGTGTTTGTTTTTATTTATTTCCGAATATTATCACTAATTATGTAAATGTATTTATTTACGTTATCTCTGGTATGTACACTTTTATGTTATTTTTTTAATATAGTGTAATTTCGTTATAATAGATTTAGTATGATAGAGAAAAAGTATCTGACCTCAGCAACCCTTACGATATAATAAAAAAAAATAACGAAATTTTATTTGATGGATGTGACACAGATGGTGAATGTATCAGTTATAGATTCCTTTTAGTTCTGAAATGTGCAATTTTAAAAATAACTTTAGAAATAAAGCGATCTTCTGTTACATTCTAAACAACTTAGAGAGAAGTGATCGATTTTGATTTTCTAATAATATAATTTCTGTTTTGAAGGGATAATATATTTTAAAGGCTTTGTTTTTTAGATAAACGTTGTTAACAAAATTTTGAAGCAGTTATTCACTCTAACGGCTAGCTTATTAAAATTTAATTGTGAAAATTGATAGTGTATCTCACAGATGTGAGGCGAGCTACAGTGTGATTGAATGCCGCGAGTAACGGAGTATTAAGTATGCGCACAGCTACACAGAAAAATAAATCTGGGCATGAAATTAACGGAAAAAGCAGTAATGAAAATTAATATCATGGGTTATTATAATTTGACTAATTATTACATTTTCGGTACAACGGTACAAAAATACGGGTCATCTCCTGACTTTCTCTACGTAACCCTAAACCAATACCGAACGGAGGCCTCCCTACTACTCTTATCGGATGAATCTACTTCAATAACCACTTACACGCTATAGATCTGGTATTTAAAAATCCTTATCAAATGGCATGCCCAAATGAGACTTCCTCATACTGTCATATCCCTTGGCTTCGAACGCCTATGCTTTCCGTTCATACTGATGAGAAGGGATCAACCATTCTTTTGTGTGTAAGCACAGGTCATGCCGATTTTATCGTCGTATTTTTTATCGTAATAGATTTTATCGTAAAAGGTCATGCCATTATTTTTTATATCAGTGGGCCAATGCAAACTTAGAAGCCACATAGCTTTCATTAGTTTATTGCAGTGGTTTACAAAGTTTTATGTCTGCCGACACACAGAAATTATTAAATGAAACCATAGAAATAAATAAAACAGAAACATAAAAAAAAAATAATAATTGTTAAACACACACACACATATATATATTTATTATTTTTTTTTTCTGTTGGCACTGTAGACCGTGGAGATCCCTGGCCGCGCGATGTGTATCACACATGGGATACCACACCGCGATTCTCAATTTAGGTATACGGGGTAGGGTCATCACTCCTACGCCCAGCCTTTGTTGTGAGTTGCCTCCCAGAAGGCTGACGGCCCTCACATACCCGGGGGGAGGGACGGGATAAATTGCTTGAATTATTTAATTTAATTAAATTAAATTCATGCCGATACCGGGATTCGAACTCACAACCTTTGGGTTTGTGAGTAAGTGCGTTAGCCCGCTTCCTATTTAATAAATTAAATAAATTAAAATTTGGCGGCACCCACTTTGAGAACCACTGATTTGTTGCTCTATAAACCAAGATTTTCCAAATTTTAAAAACGTACCAGTTGTTTTTCGAATGCTGAATACTTAAATTAAACAGTTTAAGTATAGTTCTCTTTCCCACAATACTTATAAAATTACTCAAGCTATCTATACCAAAATACTAAGTGAAAAAAAAATTATAATCACAAATTACATCATTATATAAAAAAAAAACTGCACACAGATTTGCATATATCCACACTTTAGTGTACATGATCGCAACCTAAATAACCCGAAATACTCTCCATAGGGTGGAAATAAGCTGAATGAAGGGACTTAATCAAACAGTAAAACTTAGTAATTTCGTACAAGGTGGAGATAGTGTACAATCATCCTTCGTCAGTTGCACGCATGATAGTATAGAAGGATCAATCTAACTAGGGATCAATAAATTATTTTCCACTTCTATGATTTTGTTTTTATTGAAAACTAGTTTCAGATGTTATACATTCATCTATCTTCAGTTCTAAAAAGATACAAAAATAAGCAATTTAAAATACAGTTTGATATTATTATACATATTAAACTAAATATAATATAAATTAGTATTATAAAATATTTATGAATTATGAATTTAATTAAGACAAGAGATCAAATACATGTTGGTTCTAACCATAGTTTAAGTAGATTATATAAAACAGAAAAGGTTATATTGATTTGTTCTCGCACTGAACTAGTAATGGAAATGACTGTAATGGAAGAAAGGTGAGACCTCAGAACTTTATGAATTTATTTATATTAAATTTACTTATCCTAAAATAAGGAAGTACTTATTTTTTTTTTTTAAAGTAGCTAATAGGTGAAATATTTTACCGAAAAAAATCTAAATATTTAATTTTATTTAAAATTTACTATTTATCATTATATTATAAAGTATCTGACATGCACTAGCCCGCAGGAGAGTCCTGCTATGCAGGCATTGTCTAGCTAACATCGCGAAAGGGGCCACTTTCTGATCCCAAATCAAATCATCGGAAACGTCCTGCAGAAGTTCGATTCAGTCAACTGGGTAAAATTTAAATTGAAAATAAGCCCATTCGCCTGTGAACTACTCCTGGCGTTAATGGGTAAATCGGATGTGTTAAAATTAATCTACTATTAAAGTCAAATCTAGAAGATACAATGTATCAGTGCTAGTGCTATGAGACAAACGAAAATATATCAACCTTTTCAATATTTTTTTAATAAAAATTCAAAAATCTTTATAAATCAAATAATAATTATAGAAAAATTATTATTATTACACTTCCAACGGCTTGGCTCATTAGGCCATTATCAATGAAGCCATTAACATACACCACTTTCAGCAGAAAATGTTAACTATTAATTAACATTGAATATTTAAAAATTTACCTACCTAAATAGCTAATATTATTTCATATTCTTTTTCAATATCCATAAATATTATAACAGTCTAAAGTGCCTAAGTCTAATAAATATATAAACCCGCCTTTAGAAGGTTAAGCTTACTTTATCAGTACTTTTCAGTGTCTGGACATTAACATAGCTAGTTTTATATTTTACTAGAAATTTAACAATTATCCAACAAAAATTTAATTTTTATTTTTACTAAAGCTATTATTCTTTCTAAGTTGAAATTGGATATTTTCAAAATCAAATACTTGTTCAAGGAAATGAACAAAACAATTAATTGAGTTTTTACTCAAAGAGAGAAATATTATGTTAGAATATATTGAATACATTTTAGTAATTTCTTAAAATTAAAAATAGTGATAAAAAATTATAATTTGGTTTAAGATAAATAATTTGAGTATTAAATTATAGGCAGTGAGATAATTTTTATTTTTCATATTTGACATTATTGTAGCATTAGAATGACTAAATATTTGAAGGCAGGATTATTTGTTGACGCTTTGGAGGATTACCGGAATAGAAATGGATGATAGGTTACGAGCTATTGGATTTGCAAGTAAATAAAAACAACAGACATAAAAAAAAATATATAAATATAATAAATAAATAATAATAAATTAATTGTGAAATAGATAATTCCTCTAATGAAATTGATTTTTTTTTTAAATATATCTGGTTTGTCCACTACCAAGACTTTCTTTACCGCAATAGTCTTTGGTGATAGTCCAAAATAAAAACTGTTTGCTATATATTCCCTAATTTTAATCCGATATTTTCATTTTTTAGATTAAGTTCTGTACGGCATATATTTGAATTATCTTTCAAATGAGCATCTAGATTGTTCCGGGAGATGTATATCAAGTTTTAAAATAACTGAAAAAAGCTGAACCGGTTTCGAAGGGAACATATACTTTATTAATATAATACTTAATACTTTATTAAACATGTGTACGAAGTTCAATAGGCTATATCTTTACTAATATCGGTCCGATTTAGATGGATATATTTTTGTTTTTTTTTAGGGAATTTAATTAGCTTTCGAATAGACATGACAAAACAGGGGGCTTAAATCAGTTGAAAACTGCAAATCGAAATTTTGACCAGATCACAGTACTTACCTAACCTAGTAGCCTATAATAAAAACGGCATTACAGCAACGATAAACCAGAAGTTAAGAAATAACCGAAAATTCTAGTTCTTTTAAAGATAAACGTGGACATATTATTAACATTATCCAACGAAATTTTATTTATTTATTTATTATTGATTATTATGTTTGCCACTACTCCATAAGGTCCTTGAAAATTCATTGATTTTATAAACTCAATTATAAAAATAGGTCAGAATATCCATCTGCTACACAATTGTATTTATATTCTTATATATTGTATACATTAATTATAATAATGTATACATTATATGTTTTAGAAAGGCCAAGTACTAACTAATAATCTAGAAATATAATATTTTTAACTGATATAGAGATACCGTAAGATTCATATATATCAATTAAGGCATTCCTGGCTGTGATGAGTAATTGATAAAGGTGAGAATTTTTTTTTTCAATAAAGCACGATTATATCTTTAGTGTTTATGTGCATTTACATTTCTTTCTGATATAATCAGAAAATTGTTTGAGAGGAATTTGTTTATTTCAATAGATTTAGCAATCGTTATTAAAAAAATAAATAAATAATTTTCAAAAATACCATCACATCAATTTAACTAGTTAAATAATTAAATCAGAATTATTTTCAATATTGCTTAATTAAAGATATCAACATACCTCATAGCAGAAAACAAATTGAATTGTTGTAATTATTACATCTATATATTTAGATATGTTCTAATTAAAACAATAAACTAATAATTAATTCAGATTCGATCACTAAAACGCCTTATAATAAATGAAAGAATAAGATATTATAAGAAATTAATAATTTATAACGGTATATATTTTAATTATATATATATATTTTTTTTTATTACTTTTTTTTTTTCAATAAAGCACGATTATATCTTTAGTGTTTATGTGCATTTACATTTCTTACAAATTATGATATAATCAGAAAATTGTTTGAGAGGAATTTGTTTATTTCAATAGATTTAGCAATCGTTATTAAAAAAATAAATAAATAATTTTCAAAAATACCATCACATCAATTTAACTAGTTAAATAATTAAATCAGAATTATTTTCAATATTGCTTAATTAAAGATATCAACATACCTCATAGCAGAAAACAAATTGAATTGTTGTAATTATTACATCTATATATTTAGATATGTTCTAATTAAAACAATAAACTAATAATTAATTCAGATTCGATCACTAAAACGCCTTATAATAAATGAAAGAATAAGATATTATAAGAAATTAATAATTTATAACGGTATATATTTTAATTATATATATATATTTTTTTTTTATTACTTTTTTTTTTCAATAAAGCACGATTATATCTTTAGTGTTTATGTGCATTTACATTTCTTACAAATTATGATATAATCAGAAAATTGTTTGAGAGGAATTTGTTTATTTCAATAGATTTAGCAATCGTTATTAAAAAAATAAATAAATAATTTTCAAAAATACCATCACATCAATTTAACTAGTTAAATAATTAAATCAGAATTATTTTCAATACTGTTTAATTTAAGATATTAACATACCTCATAGCAGAAAACAAATTGAATTGTTGTAATTATTACATCTACATATTTAGATATGTTCTAATTAAAACATTAAACTAATAATTAATTCAGATTCGATCACTAAAACGCCTTATAATAAATGAAAGAATAAGATATTATAAGAAATTAATTGTTATATTATGCATATATATATTTTTTTCATTTCTTTAATAAAAAAATACCTTACACAAGTTACCTTCAAGGATATACTTGCAACTGAGTTCAAGAAAACATTTATACAATTGTAAGGAAACCTGTAATAATAAGTTGAAATTTGATGGTGTAAACTCAACCGCCGTTTTCTCAAAACTACAGCTTTAGAGTTATGCCGGTCTTCTTCCAAGGTTCCGAAATTTAGTAATATGTAAAGTCTTTTCTTTTTTTTTTTTAATATTTTCAATATAATATTTACAGATATGTATATATACATCTTTCATAATACCGCTGCTACTGATAATTATGTTTTATTACTTTATATAATACATTATATAAGGTTAATAATATTTATTATCCAGGTTACAATTATAAACGCATACAGTTTTAATGTAGCGGAATTTTGTATGTTTTATTACTATTCATTTTTATATTTTATATGTTTTATAAAATATATAATTTAAATTTTTTATTCTATATATTTCATAATTTATAAACATATTTTATTACTTATTCTGCGAAGAAAACGAAGTAAATGAGCATAAAGGATATACACATAGACAAACAAAAATACATGAAAATATTTTATTGAATTTCTGAATTAACCTGATCAAATGATAGTATGTTTCTAGAAACTTCAAATTACCTGTCCATATGGAGTACCAACTTCGTAATATATTAATGCATTATATGTCAGATTGAATTAAAGAACTTTAGAAAGCTTTTAACTTTAATAGAAATATATTTCACAAAAAAAGTTAAACCCGGCTTTTATTCACATATTTTTGTTTATTATTTATTTATTTATTATATATTATTATTATTATTATTTATTTATTTATTTTATTCACATATTTTGTTTTTGTTTATATTGATTCGTTAAAATTAATTTACATAAAAAATATCATAAAAAGAAGCAATAAATCTGAATTGAAAAATTAATCAATTCAAGATACAATTACTTTAATTTTTGGTACAATGTACAATTGCCGTTTTTGAAAAAATGAAATCAGGTGCGCTGCGTGCATTACGCAACTTTCACTTCCCACCCCACTTTGAGTTGATATTGATTTCTGCTTTCAAATCGATATTAAACTTTTTATTGTTAAAAACAATCTTGTGAAGACACATATTCCCCATTTTCCGAATAGAAAAACGAAATACTTCAAGAGTAAAATTATCTCCTCCTTTGATGATGATTTAGTTGGTTATTTTGTTGATTTTGATAAAACTTGATCAAATATCTTCCTTATAGGCCGACTTGCAATGCTGTAGGAATGTTCATGTACGTATTTCTCATTGATCGACTAAAACTTAAGAAATAAAACAACCCCCTCCGGAGTCACAGAGTTCGATACAACTTCTGATTGAATCTGACTAATGTTAATTAAAAAAACATTTGATTCTGAGGAATCAATTCATTCACTTTTCCTTCTGCAAGAGCCTGCTGGTCATAATGTTAGTGGGAATAACATGTCCGGTAAGAGGGCCTTTTGGTTGCTGAGGGATACCTAGAGGTTGCCGTCCCGACCTATCCTGGGTGGAAGTGTCACGATTCATATTACGGGACCATCACGAAATAATAATAATTGGTTCAGGTGGGATTTGAAACCACATCGCTTCGAACCGGTCACATAAGGTAGAGGAAGTATGGCAATTGGTCGAATATTTTTTTTCGAGATCTTGTTTAATTTGTACTTTTTTAATCTACACTTCGTTCAAAAAATGGAGTTCTCTCCCTGTAATCGCCTTCCAAAGATTAGACAAATTTAAGGACCCTGCGTTCCCCTTAAGTGCACAACAGTTCACGATGAAACCTCGAGAATAGGTACCAGGGAAATTCACAGCGTATTAGGCAGTTTAGGACTGTAACATATTGAGCCAATTAAAACTTTTAGAGTAAATAAAAATTAGATAACGGCTGTGTCTACTACACATCCGCGGGTATTTAAAGGCGTAGAAATACACAGAGTGCAGGTTATGATAATTGCAAAGAAGAATATATAATTATAGAATAGCAATCTCTAGAAAGAAGATTCAGTTAAATTAAATTGATGTGAGCGGTGACGTCATCAAGCCAACACATCCTTACTATATTTCACCTTAAGTGTAAAACAAAAAAATCTTTTTGCTATCTCTAATGCCACATTTTCTCAGTTAAGTGATATCAATTATTGCTTTTTAGCATTTATAGGATGTATTAAAAATTAAAAATTACTCCAAATCGTCTCAAAATTTCTTTCTTAATATCCCAGAAGGAGGAAAGTAATTCTACGTTAAAAAGTCGATTGCAATAGACTTTCATGGATTTGTATTTACTAATGGGGTGTTTGTTTTTCAATGAATACTTCTTATGGTTTTCGGTACCATATTTTTAAATACAGTAATTTGTTACTTTATAGGATATTGTCTAATAAATTCTTTCTTCAACTAAAATCATTTCTTAAGGTCAAATTCACCATGTAAATGGGTTTGAATTAATATGAAAAATTGTACTTTAGATTTAGCTGATCATTTTTAAGAATTTGAGAAAAAATATGATTTTTTCACAAGTTTCATGGGCAATTTCAAAATAATTTTCAAACATCAGATTTCCTTTCCCGACTATTCATCCTCTAGCAATGAAAATAAACAGAGAGTATTTTTAATATAACAGGAATACATCAAAAAAGTGATTAAGAAAACATTGCCAGTCCAAAAATAATTAAAAATAAAATTTCAAAATTATGAAAAAATCTTTGGAATAATAATTACTTTCTTCGTTTAACAGACCAAAAACTCAAAATGAGACATACATTAATTGCTAGTAATAGGAGTATGTGAATAGATGTCTTGGAATGATTTGCTGATCTGTCTATTTTGGACCGTTGTCTTTAGTCTGCATAAGTTTTTTCTGTCCTGACGATGCCTGAATTGTCAGAACGTTGACTAGGTACTTGTTCATCTGTATTTTAGAGACTCCAGGCTTTGTGTTTGAAACCCTCCAATTGTATCCGTATAATTCGGCAACTAAGAGTCAGAGGGATTAAATTTATTTAAGTTCCTTTTTATTGATTTTGAGGTAAAAGTCGATCATTCTTAAATCGCAGAAGCTGAATCCATTGAAATTATTAACCTAATAGTTTCTGTAAAGGTTTTAAGAGACATCAGTTGATTAACTGACCAAATTCCAATACTGAATGAGGGCCAAACAGTAGTAAGTCCATTTCGAACAATAAGATGCTCTGCAACCTTCCGTTCTGGCTATAAGCTGCGTTTGAGATGTTCTGTACTAGGTTTGGCTTTTTTTATTCCTTATTCATTACATCAATATTATGGACTTGTTTGTTCGAGATTATAAAAAAAATTAATAATTTCTACTCTACATTGTCAACCGGGTATCTGATAGAACACATTATAATATATATAAAAAAAATAAATGAAACCAAATGAATATTGATGATTAAGCACTTAAGTTTTAAAGTTTTAAATAAAATTTTTATTTTATTTTGTTTTTAATTTTTATATAAATTTGTATTACATAAAACAACAGCGTGTTCGCGCTGCGATTGTAAACTAATTATTTCTAAAAAAATATATATAACAGAAACAACATAAGTTTATCCAATCATCTAGTTTTGTGAGTCAGAAACAAACAAACTACTTCGTGTCGTTGACAAATTATGAATGAAGTGCCTCTTTACAAAATTTATATCCGCCCCGACCTTCCGGAATGCATAATTACCAGGTTGGATTGACGATAGCTCTATTGACTTTTTTATCACATCGCCTCCTTTTATGATTCATTCAGATTTCCAATCAAGAAACACGATATAATAACTAAGTACGGTGGGAGGGACTTCATCGATTGGCCTTTTCGTGATGCATGAATAATTTTGACACTCATCTATTATTTTTTTGACCAGTCTGATGGATTTTTTTTTCTTTTCCTTTTTTTTTTATTTATCAATTTCATTTGAACCTGAAAAAATCAGACATAAGAGAGACAGAACCCAGTGGCATCAATTTGATAGTCATGTGGTATACCACCAGTAGGTACGGCAGTGTTATCTGTATTCTGCCGTGATTAGGTCCGAACTCCAAAGGATTTTTCTAAATAAATTTTTTAGTGTGCCGGAATTGGTCTAAAAAATACATCTTTGTATGAAATTAGAAAGCCCAAAACCTAAGGTTTTGTATTTGTATAATGCAATCATTATATTAAGGGCTTTCTAATGTCACAAAATAGTTTAATATTTAGACCAATTCGGGTACGCTACAAACATTTATTTATAAAACTCATTTCGAGTTAGGGCCTTTTAGATTATCAAGGAAGTATTTACAACCTTTGACAATTTAATTCAGAGATGTTTGCTTCGACTGTAATTGTATAACTCTTATACCTGCAATATATACCTGATATACAACTTGATTCGTATACATCATGCGCAAATTTGCGTGTTAAACTTACACGAGCAAGTTTTTTGATCAAAGCTTCGATCAAACCCACATTGATCAAAAAAGTTACTCGTGTAAACAGGCTATTTACTCGTGGAAGCCAGCCTTTAGAAATACTACATGTGAGTTCAATTTTAAGTGCTTAGAATATATATTTTTCTAGCAATATAACTAGTAAACTTAGCAGGTTTTTTTTTTTTTTTTACTAACAAGAAGTGAAGTAACAAGATCGTAAATAACAATGTGGTCATAAACTTGGAACAATGATATTCAAAAACTTAGGAAATACTACATACGGTTCCAAAAATATTGATACATTTATTTATTAACAACGATAGTTATCATTTACTCGGTAAAATCTAGTGGTTAGGAGAGTACCTACGGTAGGTACCCTAGAATGCCCGAGAAACACGCAACCGGCCAGGCGTTTCGTCTGAGGTCTGGAAGGGGTTTCGGGGAGTCGGCATCACAATGAAGCCGTCGTCGGCTTGGTCTGTGGCTCTTTGCCCCTCTCCCCAGTCTGGAATCAAGATAGGAAGCTGGGCATAACGCTGTATCATGGCTTTCATGCCACAATATCAAATTTTTAGCCAGCAAATTCAAGGATTGTCAACATTGACAGGTGAGAATACAAAAGCAAAGAAAAAACAATAATAAATATTATTATAAAATACTTCTGAATTTTAATTGATGAAAAAATTAAGAGTTTGAAGTCATGTATATAGTACATGATTTGGATTATACAGCTAGTTGCTAACGTGATGGATCCTTAACAACAGACTATTCTTAGGATCTCTATCCTACAATATTGACGCATTAACTCAATGGTTATTTGTGACTCGGTAAAATCAAATTGTCCGACATCTCTCAGCAACATTTTGAAGAACTTACTAACTTAAGCTTCCATTATAGTGAACTCCCTCCTAGCCTCTATGCACTTTTCTCCTATCCTTCTTAATTCTGAATCTCTTCTTTTTCTTTAGCTGTTTAACATTAAATCAGCTTGGATCATAGAAGAGTAAAAACACGAAGAGTAGAAACTCGCCTTTTTTTCCGCCTTTTATTTGTACCAATACTTATTATGGGAAAAGTATTATTGTGTCTTCGTATCTATTGTACATTGGCTTTACAACCTCTGTAGGGCTCTGGCATCCGGCATTATCCTCGTCCTCTAATTCCTGCCATCTGCATGTTTTATCCATCTCTTCAACCTCATACGACACAGGTCTAACTCCACGTCATTGAGCCATCTCAGACGTGCTTTACATTGCATATAATAGCCTTCTTGGTAGATCATCCTCTGGCATTTCCGCATGTCATCATCATGTAGATCATCCACATGTCCAAGCCATCTTTTATCGTATTTTTGTCATCTTGATGAATACAACAATATCTGGTTCGCCATTTTTTGGTCGCTTGATTTTTTCTACATTGTCATTGTTCGTTTATCGGCCCATACATCATTCGGAAGACCTTGCTTTCCCACACCTTAATATCTTTTTCATTTGTGACCACGTTTCGATGCCACATATCAGCACAGGCCTGATGATTGCCCGATATATTATTAACTTGACTTTGCGAGAGAGATTCCGTGTTCGAAATGTGCCTTCTAGAGTGTATGCAAAGATCTTCTGCCAGCAGACAGCCATACTTTTATTTCTTAATGCTATATTTCGCTGAGACAACTAATCCTAAATATTTGAAACCATCCACATAATCGAAAGTTCGACCACAAATTGCAATGGAAGGATTCTTTTGCCTTTCATTTCTGGAGGATCTCATGTACGAGTTAGTATCTTGTTAGTATCCATATAAAGGCTATGTTAGTACACAGCACCCATGAATTTTGGAAAGTACATCTCATTGTCATTTCTTTAAAATATGTATTTATTTATCTATTTTTTGAAAAATTAAGTACCAGTGGTCTTAGTTAATGTAATTCGAAAAAGTTCATACTTTAAATTATGTGTTCATAAATATTAAAAAAAGCGTACTAAAATAATAAAAGATTACTAAAATAATTAGAGATGAATAAGAAATTGGTTAAACTAGTTGAGTCCTAAATATCTAAATTGATATTCTTTCATAATCGGCTTCCTAAGAGTGTTAAATTATCGCATTTACAATTCATGGGCCATTAAGTAATATTTTCTTATTTACGAGCCTAGCCTAACGCAGGATTAGCGAGGGATTCCAGAGGCTCAGTCAGTCCCGGAATATAAAACATTTATTAACACGGCTTCACTTTTAGTGGACGGTCAAAAGTTTTTCATCCGGATAAATAAGATCATACTCCACGCTCTCAATGTTCATTTTAATGCTCCAGGCCAGGTTATTAATTAATTTTTATTACTTAGCCACATTCATGAAAACTGAAGTGAAATAGAAATAAAATGTTTTATGATGAAATAAATATTTCATCTAGGTGAATTCAGAGCTATGAATTATTTAGAGGGTCGTTAGTACTACTGGATAGTACTACTTCCCATAAAGTATCAATTCAGACAAAACGTCTTTAAATGACAGATCCTTCGTCGCATGTTTGGACCAGTTAAGGTCGGTGAACTGGAGAAAGAGGAAGAACAGGAAAATCTACGATCTGTGTATGGAGACATTGATATGATAAAACACATCAAACTTGAAAGACTGCATTGGGCTCGGCAAGTAGCCAGAATGCGAGAAGAAGGGATACCAAGGAAAGAAGGCTCTGCAGAACAAGAGGGAAAGGCAGACCATTGCTTCTATGGGAGAATGTTGTCCGGGGTGCTAGAGATCTCATGAATACTCGCAACCAGCCTGAATAATCTCACAAGACAGTTATTTGGCGAAGTCTTATTGAGCAGATCAAGGATGACATCAGGGAGTAGCGCCACGGAGCTAGTTATGATTTACTTCTTTGCCGGCCAGTATCCTGCTCGTTGGCTCGCGAATGAGCCTTGCGTATTGGCACTCACATAATCTGGTAATTCTTGGCCAACGACAGGAACGGTTTTGAACTACTTACACTGGATCTTTATGTTCCTACATATTCAAGATTTAAGTCACTCCAGTAGCGTGAAAATATATACTAAATTATCTGTAAACCCGATTCAAACTTTATTCATGCGAATGAAATTGCTATAATTATAAATTATATTTACATTGCACCATTACTACACAAAAATCATTCTTATAATTATATAGAAACGCCAGAGGGAATTGATATGATTTGGCTACCTTCAAAATGATAATTTTCAAGCGAGCTATTTGAATGTATTCTGTATCAGAAAATACACGCTACACCATGGTAACTATGTTTTGTAGCAGTGTGAGGCTGGATGATCCCCTCCAGGCTATCTATGCTCCCGCAAGCAAAAAGTGTCTGAAAGAATGCCAGACGGCGCGACCAAAAGATCTTCACGGTCCATAGTGCCAATATATTGGACGGTTCTAAATATACAATCTGGTGTTAGTTTGATTCACTGGTTCCCCACCTTCTAGCAACTTACATTGTAAATTTTACAATATAGTCAAATTAAACTTTGACGGGTCGGATTCGAGGTCCATGTCGGATGTGGCCGGCGCGCCGTTTTTTGAGATCCCAGATATTTAGGTATGAATGTGTTTAAAATGATTAATTTTACTTTACATCTTGACACAGTGATTGACATAGCAAGCTAAACGGGATGGAATTGAACTCGAGACAGATATAACGGAGATATTGAAAAAAAGTATCAAGACTGCGGTAAATTCGATACTATTTCTCAATTGAGTTGAAATTGATACCAAAATTTAGTTTTGTAAGTTACCAATGCCTGAAAACTTAGTACAGGGTAAAAATAACACAATTGGCTGAAGAACCCAAAATAGTTAATAATTTCTATTTTCTATATATTTATTTCTATTTCTGTATATATGATATTGCAGAATTAAAAAAAAAAATAAAGTTTATCTCCCTAACAAATACACACGCATATTGTAACACACAGAGATTTGGCTCGTCTGCTTGAAGGAAAGAAATGTAGGTGCGCCTGCTGACCCCGACTAGCCATAAGCGGTTGACCAAAAGTGATTTGTCACTGCTTTTGAACCTGACTTGTTGGGAAGAACACTGCCGAATTGATCCCAAACAGACCGGTTATAGAGCTGTTCGCCTACCGCTGCATCATGGTAACCATGTTTCATAGCAGTGTGAGGCTGGATGATCCTCTCCAGACTACCTGAGCTCCAGCAAGCAAAACGTGTCTGCAAGAAGGCCACACCAAGAGATCTTCACGGTCCATAGTGCCAAAAGAAAAAAAAATATAAATAAATATATACCTATATGTATATATATATATATATATATATATATATATATATATATATATATATATATATATATATATATATTCTTAGAAATGAGACTTTTGTGATTTATAGTTTAAATTTCTTAATCACTTCCATTCTTGAAAACTCATCAGAAACTCGTATGATCCTAATCGTGAAAAAATCTGGTGCCATTGTCGAATATATAAAAATCCTGAATAGTATAGGAAAAATCAGAAAAAAACCTGCCTAATTTCTTTCACCACATAGCGAGATCAACAGAACAATAATCCGCAAATGGATAATGGATAGATAATGGAACAGGGGATGGCCCACGTCTGGACAACGCAGATGTAATCAAATCAACAACTCTTTGGCCCATCAAAAACCAAAACACAACTATAATTATATGCTCGTTTGTAAAATGGCCGATAAAGAAGCACTTGCTATAGATATCGAGAGTTTTATGGGCGTTTTAATGTTGGATACTCATATGTACGGCGACTGTCGGTGTAAGTTGAATTTTGTTAGTTACGAAATAACAGTTTAAAAACTGGCACTATCGTGAACATTTGACGTAGATAGGTCTTTATTTAATATTTGACGTAGATATTTTAAAGTAGAAATACATTTGATTTCGGAATTGATTTTTTCGGAAGAAAACTAATGGAAAATGGGAGGAGGAATGTAAGGGTCCTTAACTCTTGGTGACTAGTGTGGCAGAACAGAATAGATTGGCAGAATCCTTTGACCCTCTCCCGATTTTCGGTAGCGAAGCCTCATTATTATTTTTTTTTAGTATCTATTAACAGAGTGACAAAAAAAAAAAAAAAAAAGTCATTTGCATAAAAATATCACTAATAATCTATTCCGTATGTACACGTGATCAAGAAAAACGAAATCAATTCGAAAGAGTCTTTCTTTTTGTTAATAATTCAAAAATGAATGTAATACATAAACAACCAAATAATATAAATATCGTAGAAAATTATTAAACAAACAGTTCCGAATTTGTAGTTAGCGAGATGCACATAATATATAACTATTACCCTAAATAAACGTGTTTTTTTTTATGCACACGTTTCAGTTAACCTTATCTGATACACAATGGTTTTGTATTTATCCGACATTGATTTTACTTTTGCTTATATTCGAAATTTTGTAACATTTTTTGTTCTTCCTTACAGGGAAATATAATTTACAGGGAAAATATGACTTATATAAACACTAATCGAAGCAAGGTTTACTAATGAACACAATGAAGAGAAAAAAAAAATCACCTTTCATCATGAAGTAGCAAAGAGGAAAACAGAAGACCCAAAATATAGAATCGGGGAAAATATTCATTTTTTTTTTTGGCCAGTATTATACTCCGAAGTTATATTATTTTTAAAAGAAGACAAAAAGGAATAATAATAATACAAAGTAAAGGGATTCATTTTTTAAAACATGAAACTACACTTTAACGATTTCATTCATACGTGTTTTTCTATAAATAAAACATGCATGGCCATGGTAAATCTGTAATTTATAAATCTATTTCCCATTATTCTATCATTCCATCTAAGTGCTTTACACAGTATTACAAAGAAGACATGGATGTATCCTGTTTCGCTATTAGTACCAGGTTTCAGCGCAGAACAGATAAAGTTGTTTAACGTAAAGTATTGTAATAGTTTAACATAAAGTATTTTTATGTTAAAGGTATATTTTATCCGTTGTTGAAAACGGAACATTCGACTGAAAACTGTTCAGCGTTGTTCTTGGAGTTGAATTTGGTTTTACCGTCGTACATAATAACTCAATAAATAACAGCCAAAGCTATTGCAACCCTCTATCTACTGACTCAGTTTAATCAATATCAGCATACGAAAATCACAATAAGAGGAACACATTTTTGTCGAATCGTAAAGTTGGTGTGCACAACTGTTAATAATATAACTTATTATTAGTCGTCTATATTATATATTATATTATATATTATATTAGAATTAATGTAATCAGCAGTTAAGCTGATTATTTCATTTTTTCACTCTTTTAGTACCGTTAAGTTTTGTTAGTAAAGTCTATGAAGCATGTGTTCGATTTTAATGTCGTCATGAAATTTGTTAGCAGCTGTTAAAGTGCCAGAGATGGTTGGAATATCTCTAGCGTATGCATTATACAGTATTAGAATCAGGAATGATCCGTGAGGAATGCCGGCCGAGGTAGGTTCAATAGTAGAAATCTCAAACAGTTAATGGAATCCATTGTTATGAGAAATCATTCGTCCTGAGCTTCGTTTAATAAATACCTTTATTGAGAAAACTGGAGATTTCAAGGGCATTTCCTCGAACACTTCAGCAGTTATGAAATCATAAATGGGAGCTTTCGTTTTTCGTATTTATTTGCATTGATCTGCTACTTTTATAGAGGTAAAGCTAGAATGAAGTAAAGTTCACAGGTACCATTTATCTAATAATTATATTTTTTATTATCTGCACCTATCAATACCCTCCATTGAATGACTTTTTTTTTCTCTAGTTTATTTTGCAGTATGGAGGAAAAGGGTGCATAAGTACCACTTGGATAACTGGTTAGAAAATTATTAAACATTTATGGAGTAAATCGCACTGTTCTTATTGTTTTATGGAAGTACTTTTAAAAATATCTCCTTAAGTGAATCGACTTTTAATACATATAAGAATCGTTGTTGCTAACCAGTTCTGTTAAAAGATTCTTCTTCTATTTGTGAAATAAAAAAAAATAAAAAAACCAGATGAAGTTGACATGATGAACGAAAATAAATACTCGGGGCGATTAGTAGTCCATGAAATATAAAATACTTTAATAAGTCAGTGATTATTATGAGAGCCGTATACGAAACATGATTGTAAAAGAAAGTGTACACCGGATAGAGGTCTGGACTTGCCCCTACTCATGTTTTGCTGGGTATCTGCGGAAAAGCGCTTAAAATAGTAAACTGTCTAGGAGAAATGTAAATCACAATGTATTTTGAAGAAGAGCTTTTGTAGGTTTCCCTTACGAAAAAAAAAAAAAACAAATTAAAAAAGCAGTCCAACGGACGGGTGGATAAACACCGACACAGCTGTACTGCAAAAGTTGAAAGTAAAATTTCTGATCAATTCCTTCCCCCGACATATTTTCTATTAATCCGTTCCTACCTCACCGATAGAACCTTCAAAGTAAACCATAATCTTGCCTACTCATCACTATTCTCTCAGTCCGCCGGTGTACCTCAAGGTAGTATCCTTGGTCCCATCCTTTACACGGTGTATACAGCTGATATCCCAACCCATCCTAGCACCATCCTCACTACTTACGCTGATGACACATGTGTGTTATCTGTGGACAATGACCCATTTGCCGCATCTCAAACCCTGCAGTCACATATCACAGCCATTGAAGAATGGTAAACTGGAGAATTAAAATAAATCCCAACAAATCCCATCAAATCACCTTTACTCTACGTCGTAAACCCACTACATCCTGTCCTACAGTATCCTTTAATAATATACCATTTATCCCTGTCGAACAGATCCGCTACCTAGGACTCCATCTTGATAAACGCCTTACATGGAACCCTCACACAAGACTGAAACGACAAGAAACTGCTCGAAGATTCCGATTACTACAACACTTACTTGACAAACGCTCCAAATTACCGATTTTCTAAAAAAAGCTCATTTACATCACTATTATCAGGCCTATTTGGGGCCTATTAGAGCTTTGGGGTACCACTAAACCATCAAATTCCTCCTGCATCCAATCCTAGCAATCCAAAATCCTTCGAAAAATCCTTAATGCTCCTTATTTTGTCACAAATACAATTATCCACAAATATCTCAATATCCCATTTGTTGCAAATTTAGCCCGAAATTGATATACCTCCTTTAATTCCAAACTCCTTGCCCATACCAACCCTCTTGTTCGTAGCCTTTCATTCCCATATATTCCTGATAATCCTCTGAGGCGTCTGAAAAGAAGATGGCCACGGAACCTTCTAACTTAAAATAGACATTGAAGTGCTACCAATGGGTGGTTCCTTCACAAGTAATTCTCTTGTCTTGTACTTCAAATTCACATTTACTTGTTGTATTATGTAATACAGTTGTAAATTTCAATAAATAAATTTAAAAAAAAATCTGCTCTTTCAGTAATCTGTTTAAAGATTTAATTTTCTTCAAGAAAACTTCTTAATTCTGAGAAAACAATAACAATCATACTTGAAATGTTTTAAACCAAAAACAACGAATTAAATATATAGGCATAGGCTTTTCACCAATTAAAAATAGAAAACGATATTACAATATAGGTAAAGACTAAAGTGTAATTTAATGGAATGGCTACTATAATAATATAAATAATTAGTAAGTTTAATAAAGGAGAAGGGTCTCTTCTATGGCGTTGCGGTGGTTGCACTTGGAACTGTTTATGGGATAATGTATACAGCATGACCCTCACCGAACACATGGTAATGTCCACATCAAAATTGAGTTGCAAGGGCGTGCCAACCCAATCAACTCATTAGCCAACGCTACTAAGCAAACGTTAGCAGGAATTTGGCTGCTGTGTAAGTATCGATACTGATTCTAGTATTCCACTAACAGAGGAATAGGCGAGATATTGATTGTAAGCAATGTGGAAAGCCAGCTATCGAACGATGCAGATCGATTTGTTTGCCCTACACTTGTGTCAAAGTCAATGTCGACAGTTGACTGAAGTGACACAGGACTCCTCACTGACTGATTTTAATAAATTCATCCAATAATATTACTAAAGAGCCAAAAATAAGACTATTTGTAAAACGAAAATTGCAGAATAAAACATAAATAAACTACCGAAACTAATTTTTTATGTTTATGTAAGTAAGAATAAATTAATGTATAATAATGAGACAATTTGTACAATATTTTCCGGCCATTTTATATGTTTGAATCTATGTGTTGATTAAATAGGAGTTTATTATAGAGCATTACTCCTAAATATTTAACGAAATTGGCAATAGGAATTGAGGTATCATTTAAGATTATGTATGGTAGTAGTACAGGTCGACGTTTCGTTGTTTTTTCTTTTAAAAATTGCTTCAGTTTTACCTATGTTGAGGTGTATCCTCCATTTCTAAGATATTTTAATGACTGCCTGAATTGTTAATCTATTGACAAAAGTGTTTATCAGGTAAGAAGATGAAAATAGCGCTGTGGCATGGGCAAATAATGCTGCATTAACGTTTTTTATTTTAGGCAAGTCGTGAATAAATTAAATAGAATTGGACTTAAGCAGAATCCTTGAGGAAGACCGGTAATAGTATAGTAAATTGGTGAAGATAAATTATTGACTGAAAAGAAGGAAGATCTATAGCTTAAAAACGACTGTACGAATAATATTAGGCATCTTGGAATATTATATGTATTATGTGAGAATTGTGTATATGCGATATCATATCTGTTAGAAGTTGCTTTTTCAATTAGTAGACAATAAGTCGAAAAAACAGCCTTTTGGATGAGAACTACATCTCAGATTAAGATTAGCAACTAGGGAACAAAATTATGATGATCTGTCATCTCAACATATACAATTATATCCTCCTCATTGATCCTCATAAACGCTATTTACAATACAACATTTATTTATATTTTTATTTTTCGTTTATTACTACATTTTTTATGTACTAAAAAAAGAAAAATTAAATATATTTTGATATTTATTAAAGTATATGCACTTTTTTTTTTTTTTTTTTTTTTTTTTTTTTTTTTTTTTTTTTTTTTTTTTGGCGAGGGTACTTAGTGCTACGAAAATTATAGAAGAGGTATTCAAAAGTCGAAAGTTTCGAGACACTATAACATCACAATTAATTGTCGGCATAACGATTTCAGATAGTAAAACTAGTAAATAGTAAAACGATGATTGTGCATTACTGGTGACGGCACGCGTCCATTGGACGATTTTAATCGCTAGGAAAAAATACAGAACATAATAGTTATATACATATCTATTTATTCTGTTAAGTTTCAGTAAAAAAGTACAATCGGTACATTGCATGTTCTTACTTAAAATCTCCAACATCCCATTAAAAACAACAAATCATGTCTTGAAAAATAACAAAAACTGAAAACGACAATAAAACAAATAAAATCTAAAGAGCAATAAGTTTCACATTTTCAGTTTTAACATTTTTTTCTCCTTTCCCTTTTTTTTTTTTTTTTTTTTTTTAAATACATCAACTTCCAGGTAATGACAACTTGAGGCATCAAGGTAAATTAAAACTCAATAGTTTTAATGTATATATTTTTCGGTTCTCATAATATAGACGTTTCGGGGATGCTTTGTTCCCCTCTTCAGCACCTAAATAATATCCCAAAAATGTAGGGTGAGCAATTAGTTACTATTCTAATGAGACATGGTCAATGAATTTGTCCCTCGTCGGACAAAGCATCTCAGAAACGTCTAAGAAATATTTACATTAAAACAATTGAGTTTAATTTGACCTTGAGGCAAACTTGTGAAGATAACCAAATAATTTTTTATTTAAAAATAAATTTTAATAACTTAATAGAGTTTGTTCAGTGAAATTGCATCCAAGGGCCATGACGAGCACCTACGCGAGTTTTTTACTATAAAAATGCATTAGAATATATGACGATTTAATATATTAGAAAACTATCTAGTTTTAAAGAACAAGTGTTCAAATAAAAGCTTAACAAATTCACCAACAGCTGGAAAATTGCTGAAAATCTTACCAAAATATTCTGATTACCAAAAGCTGAAATACAATCTAAGTCTTCCGATGTCTTTTGATACAATTCGAAAGGATCCTGTGCACCTGGATAAACTACATCTCTAAAATCGAAAAAAATAGGCCTAAATTAAAGTAAATATTCATAATTAAATATATTACAATACCTTATTGTTCTTGATACTTTAAGAATAAATCACTCTTGAATCAGGACCAAACCGTCTAAAAATGGACAACATTATTGAGAGATTCTATTCTTAAACGTACGAGTCGAAAATGTCAAGTATCCTGCCCAATATATCAATAGATATTGGAAACAGAGAAAAACAGCTGTCAGTGTATAAATAACATAATATATAACTGTACTCATTCGGTTTAAGGCGAATATTCTATAATTTACCTAATGCCTCTCTAATTCTTAATAAATAATGTTCAATTCCACTTCGTTAAATGTGCCCTAAAACAAACTAACCACCAATCAAGCAATATCACCCACACTATAGATATTAACTTTTTTTTTACAAAGGTGAGGCTTCCATTACTCATGAAAGCTTAAAATAAATGAAAATCTACATATAGTTTTTAATTTATTTCATTATACATTTTTAGTTCTTGGTTTTTGAAATTAGTAAAAAAGCATATTTATTTATTATAAATAAATGTATCTTACATTCTGAGGTAAGATATATACTGGAATATCGCTTATCAGTATAAAAAATATTTATTGTGATTTTTTTAAAACTAACGGAACCACTCAGAAAAAAAAATGACAACGCTATCCCCTCACGTTGTTAGCCATACTGACTTTTCTCCACTAAAGTAATATTTTTAAAATATATTACTCTTCGGGTGAAAAAATGTTCTGTGAAAATATAGGAGGCCAAAGGATTATTCATTGCCTAGCAATAATAAACATAAAACATAAAATTCGATTATAAGTGCCTCATGCTTGGTGGTCTACTGGCTGTATTTTTAAAAGCAATTTTCTTTTTCTAAAATCGCCAAAATATTTTCAAAAAACTGCTTCTTCTACCTAGGCTTACAGCTTATCATAATAAGTATGGTGTTTTTTACATTGATTCAATAGGGTTATGCTGTATAGGGGTTATGCTATGTTATATCATTTATTATATGGTATATGAGGAAAACATATTTAAAACACCCTATTATAAATTTAATTTTTATAAAAAACTTATTTTCAACAACGTTTCTATAGCCCATCTTGAAGTTGTGATATTTTATTTTTATATATTGATCAAATATAAATCGTCATATTTCTTTAATTTCTTTCTGTGTTGTTAATTTTTTAGTTATTTTTCTTCTATGTTCTCTTTTTTTGAATCCCATAATGACCTTTCTCTTAGCATTTTGTTATATATATGACGATTATATGAAATATGACGATTTATATATGATCAATAAATAAAAATAAAATATCACAATTCGAAGATGAACAACAGAGCCCGAAACGTTGTTGAAAAGGAGTTTTATTAATAAAGAAAATTCAATTTTAAAATAGCGCATCATAACTTTTTCATCTGGAATTCAGATAACTTTTATCAGATTTAACATAGAATAACTTTTAATTCTTTTTTAATATGTATTGTCATTTTGGTTTAATATTTTCAACAATGAACTCTCTTTCCCTCAAAATGTGAGATATAAAGTTTCAAGATACTTATAATTCAAAATAAAATATAATATAATATATCAATTATATATCAATTATATATAATATAATATAACAAAAGAAAATATGGTATACTGTTAATAAAAAAACGAACTGTTTCTGGACCAACAGCTATGCAACGAGAGAATTTGGCCAGGCTCACCCACAATCGCCAAAATTTTGCCTCTATAAAGGATATCCACTTTATAGAGACTAGATGTACCCAAGAAGGGTTCCCTCGACCCCGTGATCGATCCACGAATTATGCAACAGTATGAATAATTATCTGTCACAGGAGTAATCGAACCCGGACCCGGAAAGCACAATACATTACTCTCTGAGCTGCCCCGTTCCTTACTATATCAAAGCCTAGAAAAAAAAGGAGAACAAATTGGTTGATCCTCGAAGACATGGACTGGCGTTTTTATTCAATAAATCGGGCATATAAGACTTACTCAAATCTCCACAGAAATAATTAATTATACTGCTTGGTCTACCTTGTATATTTTTGTTTATTATTTTCCACAACTAATTGGGAAGAACAGTTACTAGTGTGGAAGGGTTATCTGTTTGGAAATAACAAGCCATTGAGTAATAATTTGCAGAGCTATTTTTTTCCCCGTAATCAAGTGTATATTGAAAACGAGAGGTATGTGATATTAATAAAATTTTGTATTAAATTTATTTTCTTTTAATAAAACAATGAGCTAAATATAGTTGTTTAAAATTATGAAAAATAAATTAAAATAAAATATTTTTTTTTTATGTGGTAATAGGTAGTTGAGAAATCACGAAAAATATTGGTATTTCCTGATCGAGAAAATATTTGGAGAGAGGCGTGAATGTGTTATTTTTTCCCCTTTAAAACTAAACCAACGCTCAGGATTACCCACGTGCACTTTATGGAAGTGAATATTTTCTTTTCAAAATTCAATTAGACATATGAAATATCTTCATATGAAATTCTGCTGAAATAAAAGCGTGATTTAATCAACTCACTCACTGAAAATTATATCAAACTGTTTTGATTCATAATTGTTATAAAATCAATTATTATCGAATTATTTATTTTTTACCACAGAATTCTACAAAAATGTTCACAAGAGACTGACATGCAATATGAACCCCTTAGCACAAACACTTACATCCACCACGAGCCTATCCAACCCACACCGACGGCTTTCAAAGCGTGGCACCGCGGTGCAGCGTAGAGTTGCTTGATGCAAAAATGATTTGCAGATGGCAATTTATTTGCAAATTAATTATTGCCAAATTAAATAAATTATCACCTCAAATATAATGATTGTCGTTTTAAACAAAATATTTACCTAAATTATGTTTGTTCCCTTCGTTAAAAACTACGAATCATTCTATAACGTAATTTTATTATAAGTTAACATTATCCTATATATATATATTACTTTATAAGAAAATAACATTACATATAATATAAATATATGCAGACATATATAGATATACATAATTCAATCATCAATATTGTAAAGAAACATCATAATGAATTATTACAAAATCCACTGAGAACGGAGGCATGCTTTGGCGGATTTAGGCTTAGAACGAATTCCTCACGGTATTCCGATCCCGCAGAATTTCATCTATTCAAAATATTTCTATTCCGATAGCAGTTGTAAAACAGGCCCTCTCGCAATACCGAATATTGTTTACAAATTCAGTCCTCCACCACTCGAGAGAATATACATCGCCTTTACCAAAGACCATTCATGTGTACTTTAGCTATAAGGGAGCGAGCAGAGAAAATTTCTTTCAGCTTTACTGTTTTGTTGCATGAGTTCTTTGAGGGTATGATGTTTAAGAAATTCATTTAACTGGAAAATCGACGCAAAAATATCTTCAAATTGTTGGACGATATTTAGATAGCTATAAAGGTCTTGGACTCCACCAGTCTTTATGTATTAATACACACCATATGTATCAAGACATAGAAACTGAATACGCTTATGTATTTAATTAATATAAATGTAATCTTATTTTCCAGAAATAATGATTACGGTTTTAAAAATAAATAAGAAATCTTTTCTTTAACAAGAAGATGAAAACGATTATAATATTTCATGTATGGTCATATAGTGTGTAGAGGAGTTCATTAAGGGTACACTTCATAAGAACCAGGAAACTTAAAGGGCCAAGAATAACAAAAACGGTCATATGGACATTGTCCGATTCCACGCAGAAAAGTAGGAAGTTTAAGTTTTGTGCTTTTTTTGAGAAAATCACATTTTTTGTTGACTAGGAAGAAATTACTGAAAAAGTATTCAGGTAATTAAATTCCAATGGCACCATCGTAAAGTAGACAAAATTGATTATAAGAATTATAGTTTAGCTTAACTAAATCCACAGTAAGTGCGCTTTCGGATGGACCAATAGCGAAAAGGTTTATATTTATTTTTAAAATCACACTTTAACTGTGAATGTTTTTCTTATCATACCGCTGGATTACAGAAATCCCACTTCTAGGAAAACTTTTCCTTTTTTTTTAAGCTTTAATTTCAAATAAATGAAATTGAGGTTTCTTTTTGGATCTGTCTAGAAGTGACATCTGGTTTCCCAAAAATTATGGTTGGAATGAGGAATAGACGCAGTTTCGATGAGGAAAGAGCGAGTAATGTCCTCTCTGTCCTTTTCGAAAAATTATTTCAATAAGAATATTTGTATTATGCTTCATATTTTTTTTTGCCAGCGCTGCTGTAAAAGTATTTTAAATATTTAAGCATTATTCATTTTAATTTGTGAATTTTTATTTTATTTTTACTTCCAGCGACGGTTCAATTTCATATTCATGTTTTATATTTCATTTCAGAATTGTTTTGGCAAATTTACATATATTTATTTTTTGGTAAAGTTTTGTTTTATTTCACAAATATGCTTTTTATACTGTATTTCCATCATATTTTATTGACTAGATTCAAACTGAATTTAATAAATTTCATCCTCAAAACACATCTTGACCGTGAGAATATAATCCCACACCACACTTTTTGGGAAATCATATGCCACTTTTTAGACCTCAATTTCATTTAAACGAAATTAAAGCTTAATAAAATGAAATAGTTCCCTAAATTCGGGGCATCTGTAGCCCAGCAGGGGCCTGAGAAAAACATTAAAAAAAGTAACAATTAAAAAAAATAGAACTTAAATTGCCTAATTTTCTGTTTTGAATCGGACCATGATTACATCTTAACTTTTTTCTTGCACTTAAAGTGGAATTGGGTCTTGAAGTTTCCTGATTCTTATGTGTATAGTTTTTTTTTTTTTTTTTTTTTTTTTTTAACTAAATAAATTGTTTTTAATGCCTAATATTAGAATTTTTAACATTTAAGAATACTACGTAATAATGAAGTGATAGATAAGCTTAATGCTGCCCAGCCCGAAAACCGCATGTTTGGAAATTAGATACACTTACCTCTTTCCAAGTGCTGTCGTAAGATGTCGGAGGATTAGTTAATTTTATTTTGCCTTGAAAACCATTTTCATTTATATTCAAAAGCAATGTCTAAGTATAGAATAAATTATAATTTGGAGTTTTGAAAGAAAGATAAAAAATTTGAGCCTTCGCCCCTGGTGAACTAACGAGATACCCTCGAGAAGCCACAAGAAGAAACCAATACCAGACTCTTGGAGTGGCAATGTGACCCAATCAAGTCCGTCCAATGGACCGTGCTCTCTTCACAAGTGCCAACTGCAATCTTCAACAGGCAACCATTACAGATTTAGGTTAAGCATTCAAATCGTTAATTTAAATGTATGTTACTTCGGTGCTTTAATATGAACAAGGCTTCTTCAAAACATAAAATAATTTCATTAACTTCAGTAACTGGAACGATTTTAGTTTCATGAAATAAACTATTTTCGTTAGCCATTCTGATAATATAAATATAATTCTGAATATGAACCCATCGAATTCTTGAGAAAGCCATGATCTCAAAACAATAAAAATATGTTGTGTCAAAAAAAATCGTATATGGTAAAATTCCTCCAGCGACGAGGATACGAATTTAGCAAATATTTTATTAACCAAATGAATCATCAATTGTTAGCAGTTTATGGCAGTAATTTATCGTATCTTCAATTGTAGCCGAGATGCGACAAAAAATAATAATAATAAAAACAGAAGCAGAACATTTTTTTTTTTATTCAGATTCAACGTGAAAAATATATCTCTTGAAAACCTCGAACCATTGTTGATTCAGATACATTTTTGTTTCTAAAGTCGTAGGCATTTTTTTTTGCAGAGTGACGAAAAACGCATAAACGTAAGTTATTGTTGTAGTTAGTTTGTTGTAACATTAAATTATTAAAATGTTTCCATAGATGCTAATCGAATTTTTAAGGAAACTTTTAAAAATTCAATATCCCTACTTGAGCAGAAATTAATTTGTATTTAAAGTAGGATGGTAAGTAAAAGTTGCTTTATACGCGCGCATCACACCAGATTTTTATATGGTAGCTTAAACATTTGAGGTAAAGAAGCTCACGACATTGCCAGGGCATTATTAAATCCACTGTAATATCGTGAACCAATTCTAAGGAAATATATTGACTATTAATAGGGAAATGGAGCACTTTGGAGCCGATAGATTAGGAATTCATAAAGCAGTTTGATGAATCACTGTAAGTTTAAAGCACTTGATCAAATTGGAAGAAGATCAATTACTAATGCACATGTTAAAATTAACCCTCCATTAAGCGGAATACCTGAGGGATCGTTCCTCTTGCCGCTGTCGTACATCACCTCAACACACGGTCGCAGGTGGTCCCTTAACTCTCAATTCTCACCAGCGAGCAACGCCCCAGACCGCTAAATTTATCTCTGGCTGAGATAGATCTACTCAGCTGCGAATATCATCTTTATTGTTTATTTACGTATCAAATACGCAACAAATAGCGTACGCTGCGAAGCACGCAATTTATAATGATGTGGTTGAGTACTCGCAAAAGCTTCTTGGTTGCATCTAAAAAAAATCGGCATGTTATTTTGAACTTTCTCGGATAATAGTCATTGTCATATTAAGATACGACTCTATGATTTTTTTAAAGAAAATATAATCTAGTTTAGTTAGTACAACTGAAGTGAAGTTAACTATGTTATATTTAGGAAATTATTGGAAGATTAAAAAAAAAAACTTTAAGTCTATCGAATACCATTAAATATATAACTAGTCAACGATTCGCCAATTTTCAGTATGTAATGATATGAGTAAGGTGTGATGTAATATATTTGATCAGCATTTATGTAATCTTGATATTTTGTGCCCTGATGAGGCGGGAATGGATGAAACGTTGCACATAAGAGTATTTGATCCATAAACCGGATAAAAGTCCGAATCTTTTTTTTTTCATTGGTGTTTAATGGCCTTCTCAACTCCTGTTAAGGCAAACAGGATGGGTTATTCAAACAGGTAACCAACCTATTCTAACCAGAGTGGTAAAATCGAAATTCATTTCGTGGGTCCGTCACGAAATAAATTTCAATCCTTCCGGACCAGATTCGAACCGGCGATGCAGCAAATTCAAGGTTGTTAAGGTGACGCCTTAATACTTTCTGCCACCACGGTCTCTAAAAGTCCTAATCAGGAAGTTTGTCTAAAAAACTTATTAAGCCCATCATTCTTCAAGGTTGATAGTTCATCAAATTATAATAAAGTACTCCCTCCCCCCCAATTTTGCCTCTTATTGTAAAGTCAATGGTAACGCTGCCATTGCCAGAATTTGGGGACTCACAGTTATCAGTAGTTGTTACCCAAACTAAATAGTGCGTTTAGGTAGGTACATTACTTTAAAATTATCAGTTTATTAATCTATTGTTTATGATGAATGTTTGGATAATTCTTTCTGTTTACTTAATGCTATCGGATAAAGGTGTTTTTGTTTGCGTGTCGGTTTAAGTGTTGTTTATTAACTTAAAATATAGGCCAATATTAATTATACTATACAAAAAAAAAAATATTCTGCCCTCTTCCGACATTTTATTTTTTTTACTTCAAATATGACTAAAAAAATATAATTATTTGAACGTAGTGATTTTTTTAATTTCCTCCTGGATTTTATTGAAAACGTTCAGATTTCACCAGAAGATAATCATATGACATTCTCAAAGAATTCAGAGGTATGAAAATAAATTAACAAGTTTGAAGAATGATGTTTTAATGGAGTTTTTCACAAACTTCCTGTCTCGGACTTTTTTACGGTTGTAAGGTTCAAATACTTCTTTCTGTATGGAGCTGTATGAAAGCAATAAAAAAACTTTCAAATAATTGTCTGCAGATTTTAAGACTAAAATACTCCTCAGTGCATCGACTGATTAGTTATTTACTGGAATCTGAGAAAACTGAGGTATTGTAATTAGGGACTGTTAAATTATTTACCACTTTTATAATTTAAAAAAAAATTAAGAAGTAGCAAATAATTTATCAATCCCTAATTAGATTGATCCATTTATACCATCATGCGGACGTCGACTGATTGAGGCATTGTTTCTGGAATCTTTCTGTAATATTCTAACAATGATTTTTGTTTCATTTCTTAAGATTTGCACTCATTAATTAACAGAAGTCTAAATATAAAAAATATATAGTTGTTACTTTACTTTTATTTTCCTAACTACCAACCTAAAGTTGCTTAATCGTAATCGGGGATCTTTATTTTAGGTAATTACAACCTTTATAGGCCTTGATCCATGAAAGACGACCTGTGAAAAAAGTCTTTTTAAGTATGTATCTGAAGTTATGGGCTTTGTCTCCATTCAAAGTAATGTTTACTTTGTTTTCTGATAAAGATATAGATAACGTCCTCTTTTTTTTTTCTAACAAGAAACATTGATTTTGAATTTTTCCTTAAAATCCTAATAACAAATTTTATAAAAAATTTTAATTATTTTTTATTAATATTAGTGAATATAAAAATCACAATAAATTTCGTACTGTTTTGGTGTGACTATCTCTATATAATCATATAGAATGACTAATCAGTCATTTATCGAATGCCGAAAAATATGTAATCACAGAATTTATGTGATTTCATGTATTTTAATCATAATGATATATCAACAAACAAAATGCAAACGATACTTAATGGACATTTCTAGCAGAACTACTCGCTGTTTTTTTTTGTTTTTTAATTTAAATATATTACTTTGAATAAAGTACATAAATATAAATACAATACATCTAATATTAAAATAATCATTACTAGAATCGATTATTTTTGAGGAAGACCTAAGGACCAACTTTTTTTCTTTCTTGATACTTTGATTTATAATTTTATACGAAGTTAAGGCCAACTTAATCTTTTTGGTAAGTTGTCCTCTGTACAGGTGTATAAATAAAATATATAAATCTGTGATAAATTCTGGAGATATTTCTATTTGCCAAATCATGCTATGATACATGGAATATTTCATATCATAAAACTATTCACTCATGCACACTACAGACTTCAGGCTTACACAAATCCTCACATAACACGGAAATACTAAATAATGCTCAACACGCTTCAGCACAATCCATGATGATGCTCAGAATAGAGATAAAGCCCATAACTTCAGACACCTACTTTTAGATTTACGGCTTTACACTGTTTTATGAAGCCCGAAGGAACTTTACAGAGAAAATCATACTAAAACAAGCTACTCGATAATTTGATGAACAGAAACTTTTTACAACCTTCAAGATTGATATAAAAATTTATTAAGCGAATTCTTCATTCTTATGTTGGCCACATGTTTATGGGATCATACATTTTTTTTTCTATTTACATTTTTTTACTATTTTAAATGTTTTTCTATTTAAAATAATTGTCCAATCAATATAATATCCGGTATTATTTCATTAATTCGTTCACTTCTGAAGTTTTGGTATGTTGTGACTCTTCAAAATTAAAACTTTAAACATTTCAGAAAAAAATGTATTTATTTTACATTTACATTTTGTTAAAATTTGCTTTGCATATCCGTTATATTTAGGTTTCAAAGTAATGTTATTATATATCTGCTGTACTTTTATTTAAAAGCCTGATTAGATCCATTTTTAGCTGAGATTCAGGCACCTATTTACAAACTCATCTTTTAAATATTTTCGAATACAAATTATTATAGATGAAAAATCATCATGTCCAACACCTAATTTAAAGAAAAGAATATAGCAGATCACATAAGATGGAATAGGGGATATCTGCGGCAGCTGCAGGAAGACTATTGAACAAACTCCCGAAGTAGTTCTTGGACTAACTAAAAAGTAGTCCAGGAATTCTTGGTTTGATGAAGTTTGTAAGAGTGCCACATATATCAAAAATGCTGCCTATAAATAGATGATCAATAGGCGTACACGTGGAACGGTAGAAGAGTATAGGAGGAAACGAAGAGAAGAAAAGCGCTTGCACCGGAGGAAGAAAAGATAAGATAAAATTAGATATAGGAGTCAGAAGAATCTGGAACTATCGACGACACCAGAAAGTTCTATCGAAGTATTAATAGAAACAGGCAACCATTCAAACAAATTCCTTCGATAGGTATGGGCAGGGAACACTTCTATCTGATGAACAAGCCTATCTAGCAGAATGGAGAAGATTTCTCGAGGAGTAGCTGGATAGCCAAACGCAGAAACACATAGATAGAGGCTGAAACTACTACGTACTGAAACATATTACTTGGAACCGCCCGATGAAGACGAGGCCACGGATGCCTTCAATGGACTAAAACCAATACGGCCCCAGGGATTGATACTCTTCCTGCCGAACTATTCAAGCATTGTGGATAGAAGTTTCCAAGCTCCTCCACAATATGCAACGCAGCATTTGGAATGAGGAGATTATGCCAACTGACAGGAAGATGACTGTCTAATGCATAAAAAGGGCGACCTATTGAATTGCTCTACTCCTTACAAAATTCTATACAACATTTTCTTCCATAGACTTTTGCTGTATGCAGAGCGAGAACTGGACTACTACCAGTGTGGATTAAGATGAGAAAGATCAAATTTCGTGCCAGAGAACCTTTCTAGAAAGAGTACGCGAGTAACAGATGAAACACACCTCTTCGTCGACTTTACAGAGATCATCATTATTAATCATTGATTCATTTTAATATTCTCACCAAGCTTATTAGACTGATAAAGTTAACCATGGATGATGTCATTTGTGCTGAGAAAATTCGGGCAGCACCTCGGAAGAATTCTTAAAAAAATAACAGGTGATGCTTTAGCATGTCTGGCTACTGAAAGAAAATGAATTAAACTAAAAAATATGAATGCTTATTACAGTTCTAGTTTATACAAATATTATAATAAAATTGAAATAAATATTAAAAACTATCAATAAGCTTAATTATTGGAAATGACTGCTAATCATAACAAGCTTTTTTTCTTTTTTTTTTATTTTATTATTACAATTTATTATATCTTCTTCTTAATTTTTGGGAAGTCGGCATTTATTATGTTAGACCTTCTTTATATTCATTAACTAGTTACTTTCTTCTATACAGAGTTTTAATGTTTCGGAGTTGTAGTCTCATCATCAAAAATCTTTTTCTGCAATTAAATTCTTTAGAAACGTCAATTCATGGTATAGTATAATATCAATCATCAACATTACATACTCAAAAATCTTATAAAGATTAAGTTGAACTACCTTATAATTGCAATTATACTCCTGTTGGCAATATTATATCGGCGTCGTTTTTTAAAAAGGCCTAAGCGCCATTTAGTAAACTTTACAGGAAACACATGAAACGATTTTTCCCCAAATAACGATTTTTTTTTTATTCTTTATTCTTTATTTTATATAAAGTAAAAGTTTATTAATTACAAAATACTTTTAAGGCTTCTAGCACTGAATATGACCAGAAAGACGACAGAGAGTCGGCACTATTGGGTGCTTACACAATCAAAGGTTGATTTTTAGACCATTTACAATTTTTTTTTTTAATATTGTGAGCGAGAATCGATGGAGATGGTTTTTATGTTCCATAATAGATTGAAACCTAAATTTCAAATTTTTAGCGCTTAAGCCTTTTTCAAAAAACGACGTAGATATAATAATTTATTTGTTTAGCCACATGTTAAAAATTACAGTTAAAATGCTGTAAAAAGAAAGTTGTAAATAAATGAATAAAAAAGAGGTCTATTTTTGCTGAATATTTAACATAATTTATTGCAATCTCATTAAAATTCAACTTTCAAATCGATTTATTAAAAAATACATTGTCATGCATGTTGAAGATCAAAGAACATAAATATACTTACATACATACATATATCATATATATATATATATATATATATATATATATATATATATATATATATATATATATATATATATATATATATATATGAACATAAGCTATGAGTATATTTCGATTTTATTCATCAGATAATAAAGTATACTGAAATTTACTTTTGCTTAAGACTACTCATGTTCTCAGATATGCTGCTTTTAAGAACAGCAGTTTAATTGAAGAAGATTTTCCTGACCAATAGAAGCTGTTTCCATAATATTTGTCTTTAATTACCGGCCCCACCTTAATGAGGAATTAGGAAAAGTTAACAACAAATTAAACAGTTTATTAAGCTCTCTACCTCCTTCATTCGCCAGACATCCAGACTTCTCCCCTCTCCAGCTTCAACAATTTAGTTGACTCAAATGTGCAATATTTTACTTTTAAAACTTCTAATATCAATGTCGAAGATGGAATAAAACCATTATACATCGCAATAATTAATTAATAACAATGTATTATTAGTGAAATCCAAATTACTTTGATAGTTTAAGTAATAAAATTAAGTAATTTAAAATTAATAAAATTAAGTAATAAAATAAATAAAATTAAGTATTTTGTTTTTCTTTGAAAACATAATTATTAAATGTTTTACAAAATATTATAACTGTATATTGTTCTTTTGCCAATCTGCAGTAGATTAATAATAATAATATTTAATAGTAGAAAAACAAAACAAACATTTTTATTTTTCCTTGTGTTAATTCTTACTTACCAAGAGAAATTTGCAAATCAGCAAATTAAAAATTGAAAAAACAGATATTTATAAACAATTCGTATATAAACAATTAAAAAAATTAATATGTCTGTCAATCTTATAAGATGCTTACAACTAAAACTTAGAATTAAATTTTTTATTGTAATATATGTATGCATTTGTTATATTTCAACAGTGAAGTTAACTGTTGAAAACTTATTTTATGTAATTATTTGACTTATTCATAGAAATACGTTGCCATTCAATGTTTCTATCATTTCAGCCAGAGTAAATCTATTTTTCTTTTTTTTCCCCAAAAAAATATCTCAGTGTCTGTGCTAATGAAGTAAGGAGGAAATAGCTGATATTATTTATATAACCTTAAGAATATATTTTTGAATATTTAAATTGTTTTATTCACTTTTATAATTTATTTTTTATTTTATTTGTTCTTGGTTTAGAACACATAAAATACCATAAGTAATGATGTAATATTTTTAATGTCAAATATAAGACAACAAAATCAAATTAAGAATTAAGTGCTTAGTTAAAGCCAAAACATAATTTGAAGAACTCCTACCTTAGGGCTAATCATATTTGGGAAAATGAATATGAAAAGTTTAGGAGCTGGAAGTCGAGGGGGAAAGAGATGGAAAAGAAAAGAAAAAATGAAAAAGAAAAAAAAAAAAAGAAGCTAAATTGAAATAACACTGTGAAAGTAACTCATTTTCCTTGTTAAAGCTTTTTCAAAACAACAGGAACAGAAAAAAAATACGAAGAAAATAAGAAAAGGAACTTTCTAGAATACATTACAGCATCCGTTTAAAAGTAAATAATTAATTTCTCATTTTTTTTCTTGCAATGAAGAAGAAATTATTATTTATTATTACTTGTCGATTTTTTTATTATTGCATTGTGAATTCACTTTCTCTTGATGTTATAAACATACTTTGTGTTTGTTTATATATATAATCAAACAGATAAAATAAAATGTAAATCACAAACCTCTAATTTGTTCATATATATATATATATATATATATATATATATATATATATATATATATATATATATATATATATATATATATATATGAACAAATTAGAGGTTTGTATCTGTTTGATTTCTCTCTTCAGTAGAAAAAAAAATGAGTATTGTTTATATTATCATACATTAATACAGGTAAAAGGTTAAGATAACAAACTGATTATTAGAGCCTTTCAGGCTATATATCTGCTTGTTCAGAGCAAAGCTTGGGATTTTTAAGTATTCTAGTCATGATAAGGAAACAAATCAAAATTTTATATTATATTAACATACTTTACAATAACTGGCGAATAGATAAAGAACTGAAACTATATTGTATTTATTAAAACAAACTACTAAGGACAAAAAGTGAAAAAAATAATATAAATTTGAAATAATTTTACAAAAAATTACATATGACATACCTACTAATTGTTTCAGATTATAAAGTTCGGAATACTTGGTTTATTCAGAGGCACCCCCTCCCCTTTAAGTCAACGATGGACCCTTCTCCCCTTCAAACTACCGCTACTGCTCTTTAGGGTGAATCCCTTATTATTATTATTATTTTCAAATTTTTATTTTATAATGCAATGTGTGGAAAAATATAGGATAGTTTTGTTGTAGTCGTAAAGTTTGGTTCATCTCAGTTTTTTTTGTGTCGCTGAACACGCATCCGAGTTTTGCAGACCGATATTGGTCAGAACCTTGTTTTTGTTGCAAAATACTTCAAATTTTGTTTTAAACCGTTAAGCTGAAAAGAGGCAAAAAGCTCTTTATGGCTCTTCACGTCCAATTTCCATAAGAACTATCCACGTTATCCTACTTTTGACCAAACATACTATTAAACTTCATGAAATACACACTAAATATCTGAAAAGTGCATATGCTCGTGCACTGTGCTTGAAGCGTGTATCGAAGTAAGTGTTTAAGGTTAAAGTGAAAGGGAAAATGAGGAAAATTTGAAGACAAATGATGAAAATAAACTTGAGCGTGTGAATTGCGAAACTATTTACTTCCATTTTTTATTAAAATCGAGATAGCAATGGTTCTTATTAATCACTGATTGAAGAGTCTATATATGTCTAAAGGGATCTCTTATTTTATTTTCTTACGTTTAAAACTGAATCGCTACAAAACTCTTTTCATCCAGCGACCGGTGGACTGCAAAACTACTTACCTACATCACGATGTGAAAAACTGGAAGCAAGGAGTTTTACCGTTCACACCCTCAATCATATTTATAGATTTTTGTTTGTAAAAAGTTAAAATGCCAGTCAAATACGTCAGTTGAAGTTCTCTAGCCCATCGTAATGGGTTATTTATCGATACTGATAGTCAGAAATTAGATTTGGAAAAGATAATGTTATAGGTAAACAACTTGAGGAAAAACCTGCTAGTAAACAAGCACCTTATAATAACTTTTTGTTATTGAAATAAGGATCAACTTACGAATTATGCACGCAATTGAAAGAATGTTCAACAAACCAAATGTTAAAAAACATATTCAAGATGTTTATTAAACAATGTACTTTATAAAATTTATTTTTATCCCTACTTCGTCTTTACGGCTATACGGGATTTTGCAGCAATCCGTATAGCACTGCTATTTATTTTCCGATCATTTATGTATGATTTCTTATCTTCCATGCAGGGTGGCCTCCATCCTGACAGTCTTGCAGTTACTTGTCCTCATAGGTTTCTGTCACCTGGATTCTAGTGAGGTAGTACCAACGTCACCTTCTAAACGTTTAAGAATTCCTTGAACCAAGGAAAATTTTCTTCATTCACTAACCGAGGAAATTTTTTTTCAGTGAGGATGTAGATTCTCGCGGTTCTAATCATCTTTGCCTTAAATGCTTGAAATGAGATCCAGGTCATGATCACATACACAGCAATCTCCGGAACACCGCATGTGGGGTATAGGGGATCATTATATATTTTACAAGGAATCTGTCTGAAGATATGTAGAGGGAGGCTTTCCCATCATTCAGCGTAAGCTCCCGGCCTATGTTCCGCCCACAAGAGCCTTCCTCTTCCAAGAGTTTTTGATCTGGGATGGCATCAGGCTGAAGGCCAGAGAAGTCGAAACCCAGTTCTACCTGTAGGCCCATGTCGACGATATCGTATTTGTCTCTGTCCACCAACACATTTCTCCAAGAACCAAGGCTTGTCTATCTGCAGCCAGAGTTTCTTGAGCAGGTTGTGGTGCACCTGCACTTAAACAGCTTCAACGATGCAGGAAAATCAGTGGTGATTGGTTCAAGATCGTTTCTGGTTCCCTTCCAAACACACTCTTCCGCAAATTTCTTCACCACTATACATTGCTGGACCTGGTGGTACATTCTGTGCTGAGGGACTACAGCTGTTAATGGTGGTAGTTCTGCTACTTTGAACGAGACTCTGAACATTGACCTCTTGGACAATAAGAATCTGAGATGGTGCTCTCACTTCAATTATATACTAGAGCGTACCCAGGAGTTTTTTTCAGAGGGAGGGCCGGTCCTAGAGAAATATAGCTGATAAATCTGAAATATAGTTAATTTTAGTAATTCGCCTTTATACAAGGCAATGTTTGAGTATCGGACGAAAAGTTGAGTCTGTAGCAGCGTTTAGAGCAGAATTCCACTAATCACAATAACACCGATTGCAAGAAATTTTTTTAAGTCGGACGAAAATTATAGCCTTTTGGAGCAGAATTCGATTAATTATAATGACGCTTATTCCAAGAAAATTGATGAAAAACGGACGAAGATTTACGTGTTTCAAATATTTCAAGAGCAGAATATTTCTTAACAATGTCATTGGCCTGTTAAATTATAGGCTTCCGTTATAACTCAAAGTTAGTAGAGGCAAGACCCTAAAACTCGACTAACATCGATAAATTGAAAACCATTAGATTGAACAATTTTTAAAATTAAGTTCAAATTTTGAAGTAAAAATAATTTCTCCTCCCCCCATTTTTTAACTTAATTTTCTATGTTTCTCTTTCTCACAATTTAATAAGTAATCCTTTTGATATTTTGAAAGAGGGAGACGAGACCCTCTGCATATACGAAAATACCAGAAAACCCTGCTGGTTCTAAGCTTTGGTAAGTAGCCTGTGATTTTCGGAGAACATTCGAAATTGCAGCAAGATCGTGGATCCAGAATTCCAACATCCATTTCTATTGATCGAAGAGGAGGAAATTGCCTCACAGCTACTTACAGCATGAAAGAATATAGTATGTATGCGTTTAAAAAGTTAGTTGTTAACAGCTTGCAATAGAGAATATGATAAACGTTGTCTCTTTCTGGACGATTTTTTTTTTTTTTTTACTGACATCCAACAACGAAGATAAAGATGTAAAGAAGATAAATTTATTGGGCCTCTGCTTGGCCAGATACTAATGTAAGACCAAATATTAATGTGAATTTTATGTTTATTTATGCGTATTTTATGAAGTTTAATATCATGTATGGTCATAAGTATCGTAAACATGAATAGTTTTTATAGAAATCGGATGTGAAGAGCCTTAAATCGCGTTTTTGCCACTTTTGGGGAATTTTGCCTCATTTTCAGCGGGCTATATATAACGGATTAAAGGCTGATCAAAGAGAATTATTTTATAGGCATAAAGTATAAAACATTTTGTCTACTTTAATTTGGTAGAAAATGGTCTTGTTTGAATAAAATGAGGTTCCAAGATATAGACGGAAAACCCAATTTCCGGGCAAAATTTCTGTCAGAAAATCTCGTTTTCAATTTCAGAGACCCAAAAAACTAGGATGTAACAAAATTTTCGTCTAAAACAAACCTTTCCCTTTTCCACCCTAGTGTGTCTGGATTACCATTTAAATAATTTTAGTTTGAATGTACTTTTTTCTATTTCTTCTTCGAACAACCGCCTCCTCCCCTAGAAAACCTAAAAACGGCCACTTTTCGCCTCCCCACAAGAATTTTTACGAGGCAGCTTGCGTTAAAAACGCATTCAAATAAATGTTTTTCCCCTATATCGTAGGTATTTTTATTCAATAAAAATTAGTGGGTTCTTTTTTTATACATCAGGAATATTAAAATTATAATGAAAAAAAGTTGTTAAAATTTTGTAGAATTTTAGGAAGTGCAGTTCAAATATTTAAGATAGTACTTGTTTTGGAAAAATTTTATAAATTGTTTAGTTGAAAAAGTAGATAATAAAATTCTCAATTCCAGAAAATAGTATCGGTTTTTTCGTGTCTATTCGAAGGATATTTTCACATCCCTTTATTGAATAACAATTATTATTATTCCATGTTTTGGAATATATTCTTAATTAGTAATTGTACTATTATAAAATAACGGACTTTGAGACCTGTTAGATAAATTTGCCTTTAAAATCCTATACTAATAAATTATCTGAGATAAAGATAATTTCAAATTTTATCTGTTTTAATTTCATGTAAAGAATAAATGAGAAAATTAATTGAGGTATATAAAACAAGTAGTTGTGGAACTGTTTTTTCAGCTTGAAAAAGTAATATAATCTTTTTTTTTTATTTTCCTCATATAAAATTTCCTCATAATTCCTTTCATCCCCAAATTAAATGCATCCAATCCTAATTTTATTAATAATTTGGATATTTTTTATTTCCTGGGGATTACTCTTTGTCTTCCCACTAACTCACTCAACCTCTAATATTTATTTCTTTGCTTTCTTAAATTACAATCTGGAAGGTAGCTCGTACAGGTAGGAAAGAAATTTCTTTTTCACCTCAAAGATCTCTTTTCGATAAAAACTAAAATTATTATATCAATTGATTTAGGGTCGTAAAACTATGCAAAATACTTCTAAGATTCACGCGTTACTTTTATCGGTCATGAAAAAAAATTTTTTAACACCAGAGGTCAAAATAAAACAATGCATTGATGGCATAATTAATTCAAAAATTATGATATCATTTTACAACATTTTTATAAAATGTTTTGCACAAAATAAGACAAAAAAATAAAATAAAATAAGAGAAATACCCAATGGTTAAAATTAGTGTAAGGCCTATTATCTACAGGAACCAGAAGCTACCTATCCGTATGCCAAATAGAACAAAAAATAGAAAGAGGTTTTTTATTAAGCACAATTACAATTTACGATCACCTTTCGAATGAGTATATCCTTCAGAATTAAATATCTTAATAAATAAATAAACGTTAATAAATAAATAAAAATATCATCCTTCTTATGAGAATAAGCGTCCGTAAAAATCCAAATTATCCTCAAAACATGTTTACGTTTCATTGAAAAACTTCTACATCCTAACCTACTAATATCTATTAAATTAGTACAAAACTAGTTTATAAATGACTGATAAAAGAGTTCCGTATGATTAAAGGTCACGACTACTAAATGAAACATCTGCATATAATAGGAGTGGCAGAATCTCTACTCTGCAATCCCAGCAATTCGGGAGCAATTATCAATGCAGGGCATTTAAACGCATGTTCACGCTTGTTGAGCATGAGAATTATGACGTTAACCAAATCGGAATGGTACTGGGCTGCTAAAACTCTAGGGGCGGAAGTCGAAAAAGAGAGGTAGATGTAACTAATAAAAAAGTACAAAAACTCATCTGCAAAATACTATTTATAACTATACAATTCTGGCTCAATTTATAATATAAGGCTTATGGTATTGAGTGTAATGAGACAACCAAACTCAAACATTCTACAATCCAAAATCCTTTCCAGAAATCTCAACACTGATTTATTATATTTAAAACGTGTGAAAAAGAATATATACATTGATCTTAATATATGGAAACAGGTCCTTTTCAAATTGAAGCGTGGAAATGCATAAGGGTCTAAGTGCTTTTATAAAAAAATTTCAGAATTTAAGTTTCAACTTAAATAATTTTAAAGAAATATGACTTTTTAAAAAATAAAAACATCTATCTGATCACCTAAGGTTGTATAAGTAATGAAATCATATTTATAATAGATTTTTCGATACATAGACCTGTACTCTGAAAAAGAAAATTGTGAAAAAATAAAGGGCCTTTTATAGGCCCACGCTTCAACTCGAAATCCATGCCATTCAACGGTCATTTAATTTTGATTATTCAATCCCAAAAAATTCTTCAAAGTATTATAAAAAAATGTCTCCTTGACCTTCTTACATAGAAGGAGAATATTTTCTCTCGCTGTTAGCTTTGCAGAAATTTTAGATCTTTCCCAGTCTTCAACTTTCTGCTCTTCCAATCATATTAATAAAATTTATCTTATATATTAATTTGTGTCTGTCTATATCTTTTAGACTTCAAGATTCAGCTCTGTGGTCTGATTTTGGCACAATTCTGTCCATACTAACCTCAAATCATGAGAGTTTGGTGATATTACTTTAATAAATTCTCTGAATACATGCATTACTTTAATGGTATAATTACACTTTCAGGTGTTAACGATTTAACAGTGGGATAGACATTATCTATGAAAATCATTGGCAACGGGATTCGGCCTTGGTTTCTTTTTATGGTAGACATATCAAAGCGTAATAAACATTCATGGCTCAATATACAATGATATCTAATGGGATTTCAGTATTCGTTATATACCAGTTTATCTTAGAAAGGGCAGATTGCTCGGTCAAACATTCGATCTATGAAGAAGCTCGTCTAGCGATAATGCTAGCGCAAGAATAATGTTAAAGATAAGTTATAATGATGGAGATATCGTTGAGCGTAGGTGTAATCAAGAAGTTGGTTGGGTACGATTAATACAGAAACCACACAGTAAGTTAAATATTTCTTTAAATGTGTGCCGACGTTTCGGTCTACGTTGTAGACTTTCGACGGGCTAAGCAAAACAATATACGACCATAAAATTATAAAAACAACGAAGAACATAGATTGAGTAGTAGGCACACAGAACATGAAAAAATTGAATAGTATACCTAGAAATATGATAGCAGCCTATGAAAATAACGAGTAATGGAAAATGAAAATCGAAACAATGAGAAATGGATGGAAGGAGGAAGTATCAAGGAATAAATAGCAAATAGAAGAAACAAAAATGTAGAAGTTTTATAAGCCAAAAGAATAACTAATAAAATAGCAAATAATGTAAAGAAGTATTTGACGTACCACCAACTAACGTTTCCTTCATTACAGTTGATCTAGTTTATTCAGAGGCTAAACGGGAAACAGCAATTTCTTTTTTAGTCTCGGAATATTTAAGTTCAAGAGTAAGCCATGTTAGATTACTTAGACTACATTATTCTCTTCATTAGCAATTGGATTTAAGATGCTCATAATTTAAGATTATTGTGGAGTTAAGTTATTTAAATATGGCTACTGCTTGATTTAGTTGTACTTTCAATTTCTCTGATATTATCACAGTAATGTTCATCTAATTAACACAATTAAGACAAAAATTGTGTGTGACAATTATTTACGATTACTGAATATACTCACACTTTAATTATTATTTAATGAACCTGCAGCTTCTTCAACATTTATTACATGACCATGATATATTTTCTGTAATTATGCCTTATATTTCCTAATATAAGCCCCTGCTTGCTTTAGTTTAAGAGCTATTACTAGAAGAGAGGCTATAGATATTGGCTTTTCGCTCAAGGGGATGAAGGTAAAATTCTCCAAAATTGTTTGCTTTATGTTCTAGACAACTATAGGAAGCCACTATGCTGTAGTACTGAAATTCTGAAATAAAAGACAAAAAAAGGTTTATAGTAAAAACACGCAGGGCTTTGAAAGTATTCACAGAGGATGGTTTATAGGTTATACTTTGAGGCATACAAAGCTTTTCCCTCCCCGCTATTGTTCGCCAGCTGGTGAAGAGAGGCTATTGTGAGTGGAGTAATAAAATTTAAAGTGGATTCGATAATTTCCGCCTTAGAGGGCACGGGAGGAACTACAGCGAGGGATTGAAATCGGATGAGAAGGCTCATCGCTCCATCGAGAGTCTTCAAGTGGATGATGGTTCAGCACTTAGCTTTTCACAATCACTACCAAATTCACTCTATTTTCATCAGACAGTGCCGAAGATGGAAATTCACTTTTTAATATCACTTGCCAAACAATAAATTCAATCTGTTTTATTAAAATTATTTTTTTAGGAATTTTTTCGATACAATTCTTGAATAGAAAAATTGCAATATTCGATATAGTTGGTAAATCTGGTCAAAATTGTTGGAAAATTTTGCCCCTCCAATAAATTTCAGACGTACCGTGCCTCTATATAATAAAGATGATTCAGTAAAAATAATACCACTTTTCGCATATGATAAATCTTTTTATAAAATATGAAGAATCACAGTCAACACTACATTGAGGAAAGCCCTTAGTCAGAATTCGAAGATTATATAACGTTTAAATCAACAATAATTTGTTTATAGATTTGTTAGACTGTTTTTTGGTTTGTTATTTTCAATAATAAGTTCTGCCAAGAAAAACAAATTCGGCCATCCGCCATTCACGGCTTTTTCTCGAGACTACTAATGCCTTTTTTTACTTCCTTTTAAGCATTAAAGGAAGTATTTTAATCGCGAAAATTTTCGGTTTTCAGATTTCTACGGAAACATCCATTTTGACAAGTTTCGTCGTGACATCTCGCATAACTCAAAAACGGTTAGCCGTAGAATGTTAAAACATTGTATTTAGAATTACTCTAAAATCTAGTTGTGAACCTCCCCTTTTGGCCAGTGCACGTTTATCGGAAGTAGTACTTTACTTGAAGGCCATTTTCAAGTAACATGATTTTCAACAAACACTATATTAAAATATGATGTAAAACATCTCAAGTTTGGTAAATTATAATTTCATATCATTACAAGTTATATAATAAATTTTGGTTGAAATTGAAGAGCCGAAAGGAGTACTTTACTTCAAGGTCATAATAAACTTTTTTTTTTCTTATTTATTTATTGAAATTTACAACTGTATTACAATAATACAACAAGTAAATTTGAAGTTAGAGCATAAGACATGATAATGACTTGTAAAGGAACCACCCATGGGTAGCACTTCAGTGACTATTTTAAGTTAGAAGGTCCCATGGCCATCTTCTTTTCAGATTCCTCAGAGGATTATCAGGAATACATGGGGATGAAAGGCAACGAACAAGAGGGTTGGTATGGGTAAGGAGTTTGGAATTAACGAAGGTTCATCTATTTCGAGCCAAATCTGCAACAAATGCGATATTGAGGTCTTTGTGGATAATTTTATTTGTGACAAATTAAGGAGCATTAAGGATTTTTCGAAGGATTTTGGATTGCAAGGATTGGATGCGGAAGGAATTTGATGATTTAGTGGTACCCCAAAGCTCAATCCTGTATGCCCAAATAGGCCTGATAATGGTGATGTAAATGAGCTTTTTGTAGAAAATTGGTAATTTGGAGCGTTCGTCAAGTGAGTGTTGTAGTAATCGGAATGTACGAGCAGTTTCTTGTCGTTTCAGTCTTGTATGAGGGTTCCATGTAAGGCGTTTATCAAGATGGAGTCCTAGGTAGCGGATCTGTTCGATAGGGATAAATGGTATATTATTAAAGGATACTGTAGGATAGAATGTAGTGGGTTTACGACGTAGGGTAAAGGAGATTTGATGGGATTTGTTGGGGTTTATTTCAGTTCCCCAGTTTTGACACCATTTTTCAATGGCTGTGATGTGTGACTGCAGAGCTTGAGATGCGGTAAATGGGTCATTGTTTACAGATAACACACATGTGTCATCAGCGTAAGTAATGAGGATGGTGCCAAGATGGGTTGGGATATCAGCTATATACACCGTGATAGGATGGGGCCAAGGATACCACCTTGAGGTACACCGGCGGACTGAGAGAATAGTGATGAGTAGGCAAGATTATGGTTTACTAATCTTGGTTACTTATACTATATTAAAATACTCTTTAATATGAGTTTTTCTAGGATTTTGCCCATAGTGGGCAAGAGGGAAACAGGACGATAGAAGGATGGATAATAAACTTAAATCAAAAGGTATATCGACATTTATTACAGAGATCATATGGTTCGGTGATAAAGGTTATAAACACGATTTTTTCCCACGTTAATTAATCAATTTGATTGCTTGTTTTACGTGTTAAAATTGAGTATAAAATATTTGTTTTCCTCCACATTACTGAGCTGAACAAGTCTGCAGCAGGAGGATAACATATAAGTTCAGCGTGTTCTTCAGCTTAAAATGTTGAAACCGTCGATTTCCAATACTTTATCTATTGACATAGGAAGAAAACGACAAATAATAATTGAATAAGACCTTCATAAACAAGAGGTTATGTTTTTGTGTCTGTATATGTCAATAGATGGACGTCGCGACGCCGAGTGTTGTTTTTGAGATATTGCTATCTTCGGAAACTAGTAACCAAATTCAGGGTCACTTTTTGAGCCGCCGATTTATAATTTAATAGGCGTACAAGGAAGTCATGGGGTGTCCACACCAGATATTTTTAATTTACAAATAGCCGATAATGACTTTTTGGTTATTTTAACAGTTGAAACTGCTGTGGTTTGGACACGTCATGAGAATGGACGAGACACGATGGCCCCTTCGAGCACTTAAATATTGCCCTGAGAAAAGAAGAAGACATGGAAGACCTCGGAAGCAGTGGATGGAAGGGGTCAGAGAAGAAATGGCTGCTAGAGGTCTGACAGAGGAAGACTGTTTTGACAGAAGATATTGGAGGGAAGGCGTAATGGGGACCGGGATGTGAGAAATAGCAAAACCCGATAAAAAATAAAAAAAAAAAAGGTTATTTTTGAAAATTCATATTAAAAAACTGTCTACAAGACTGAATTTCTACAAAAGTACTTCAGCAAGTAGTCCAATGATAAAAATATACAAGAAAAAAAAAGATCAAAATTGAGTTTTTTTTTGCTTATTAAACATTTACAGCGTTCAATGTTTTGTGTAAATATTTATTTTATAGTTGTGAATATTTTAACCGCTTTCTTCACTACTTCTAGGTAACCTAAACGTGATGTAGACCAACAAATTTAAAGCAAGTAGATAATTTTAGTTTTGTACCAGAGATTTGTAATTTGTTTTGATGTTTGCAAAATTACCAGAGTTAGAAATTTTCGCAAAACTAGTCGAAAATCGGCTGCGAAGCAAATTCAAAATGACCGCAACAAAAATGTATAAGACTTAGAAATGTTTTTACTACATTCCACAGTTCTAAACTCGCCAAACAATAGAGAATAACTGAAAAAAAAAATTAAAAACGTTGAGCAACAAAATTAGTGCTAATTGGGCATATCAAATGGATTGACCCATACTATCTGGAAATAATAAATCTTAGAAAAATAATTTTTAGCATTTTTTAATTTGTAAATGTCTGATAATAATTATAATAATAATAATGCAATGTAATTAATTATCCATCGATTATGCCCTCATTAATACTGAACTAATCCAAAGAAAATCCAAGAAAAGATAATATTTATTACTAATTGTAAGTTAAACAATGATATACTAAATGGAAGCCAACAAAGCAATGGAAATATTGTGATGACACTATAACTTATTAGTTTACGCTCCGACATCAAAATCTTCTAAAAGCTCGTAAGTCGTTAATTTATGTTACGACAACTCTAAAAAAATATTATCTATGTTTCGGCATGTGCATCATTTAATATTTACTTACAAATAATTACTATATTTTAGTATTTCCGAGGAAGTATAAGGTAATGCATAGGTTCTGACTTGGAGATAAATACCCTTGGAACATTGTTATTGATTACTATTTATATAAATTACATGGACCCACATTATTATTATTTACTAAATACGAAAATTCCAAGGATCATGTAAAGACGCATAATAAAACTGCACTATTTACCAAGGTTACAAGTTACAAATTATGTTAATTAAAACCAATGCTACTTCTTGTGAAAATATCGCGTCCATTTGATTTTTTTTTTTCCTACAAATGAATGAACGTTGGTTCAATAATTGGGCAGAACCAATAAACGCTTCATATTCATATTTTTCAATGTTTCCACACTGTAATCTGTATTTTTTTAAAAACCGTAAAATAATGCATTCCGCATACTTTAAAAATAAGCATGCATACTTCCATATTAATTGGTTTAGAAAATTAAAATTTACCTTAGTGAGAGAGCTTTCAAAAAATGAACGGATAAAACGGTCTGCAGCACTTACCTGAAACAAATTAATTACAAGAAATGAATAAGTGATATTACAGGCAATAAGTGGTATACATATATTTATATTTATATTTCATCACGATCATAAATTTAAATGATTTTAAAGTCTAAACAATAAAACATTTATAAGCAGAAGATCGTAATTATTAAATGTGTAACGGAAACAAACTTTGCTGTACAAGGAATCTGAACATCTAAAAGTCAACATACCAAACGAATTTGGCTGAGGAGCAAGAATGCAAAGGAGCCTTCTGTGGGCAACAAGCTCGTTCATCAAAGCGCCAAGCGATTGCAAGGCGTCTATTTCTGACCCTAACAATTCCCTCGGTTCTTCGAGTGGTTTCCTTGAAATATTATTTCAAGGGCTATATGCAGAATGATTATATATGTATATATGCCAAAGCACTTCTAACTGTTTAAAATAATGTAAAGGTTAGCAACATGTCATTTCTATAGAAAAAATATAGAAAAAAAGATAAAAATGATTTTTCTATGTAAACATTCTGAAACCAGACTTTCAAATCAAAATTATTAAGGTTCGTTACACGTTCATGATTTTTTGGCTAGTCTGTGAGGCAGGGGTGGAAGCATTGGTACCTAATTAAAAAAAAATGTAATTAGCTATATAGTTTACAGATAGTTTTAATAATATTTTCTTTCCAGATAAATGAGAATAGATTTTATTTTTCAAGCTTGCAGGTGTCGATATCAGGACATACGCGAAGGATGTTCTCAGATAAAAATACTGTTCTTCCTAATTTTATAGTCCAACTACTCTGGTTGCCGTGTCTCTGTAATTGTTAAGGTAATGTGGTAGAGTTAGTCAACCGAATCATAGGATATTATCTTGGCCATTACTCCCAGGAGGAACATAGAACTAGCGAATTAAGGATAATAGGATAACTAGAGCAAAGTCCTGACTTGGCTGGTCTTATCTGCCCGATCCTTCCACTGTACTGGCCCCTCTAGTGCCTCCATCTTAAACGGCATGGAAAAATTATTGCCAGGATCGCTTCTCTGTTAGGTAACGTCCTTTAATAAATGCTGTCTCAAGTTTCTACCTTGGTATTTACTGTTTAAACAAGATTAAAGCTAACACTATTCCGTAAATCTATTTTTATCCAAATGAGAACTGGTAGTCATAAAATTTGTGAAAACTACTCACTAATAAGAAGGGATATGTTCTAAAACTATATATTAATGTTAAAAGATATTTGTTATTCTATAGTACCTAAATCTTAAAGAAGAAGTTGACAAAAAAATTGGTTAGAGAAGCCCTATTATTAAGCATTACATATATTTTTAGGTCATTAACTTAAGAATAAGCGTAAAATATGCTTCAAGTTATCTTACTTGTCATTTATAATTTTCGTACACACGATAAATTTCGAGTAAATAAAAAAAAAAAGTATGTTGTTACCTTAGAATTTTGGCCACTAAATCGACAATTTTTCCCACTGTGAGACGCAAAGGACAGTTTCAAAGCTCGTTTACTTTAAAAGTATTTTTTCTTGGAAGATAAGGATGGTATAAGGAGTAAATTGGTTACTCCTTACACCATCCTTATCTTATCACTCAAATAAAATCGTTACAATTTTTGTAAGGATATTTCGTGATATTTTTTTTTATCTATTTCCTTACAATATTTTATCCATTAAACAGCAACGTATTCTATGTTAAAAAAATGGAAAAAGAAATAAGTTATCTCAGAAGAAAATTCAATGACCGTTAAACGGTGGAATTCAGATGGATTTATTACGCTCACGCGGATTGTAGAATAAATCCTGAATGCAGGAGTGGTGTGGCTGATCACAATATATAATATAACATTTTATATTTTTATTTTCATATATATTATTATAATATATATATATATATATATATATATATATATATATATATATATATATATAATATAACATATAAAATCCAGTAATGGACAATAATTTAAGCAATCTAAATAAAACCTAGCTAACTAGGGTCCCTGACATGGTATGTGCTTTGCAGACCACCCTGGTTGTAGTAGAGCTGTTGAAGCTTTAATGAAAGGCATAACTTACAGTTCATTAGCAACTGTGGCCAATTATCATTCATGCTTTACACGACCGCTTTGAATTTAATCGAGCTGCGCCCTTTTATTGAAAACAGTCAATTGTGGTTTAATAATAAATTTGTCGGAAAGCAAAATGGAAAACTTGAAATTTTGAGGTTCTCTATTGAGATGAACAGTTAATTTGGAATCTTTTATTTTTTAATTTTTATTTTCTTCTAGAAGTTAATTATTATTTAGGTTCAAAAATAACTGTTACAATATGCAAACTTTTTATTTTTTTAGTTAGGGTTATTAAATTCAAAATAAATAATGAAGAGCTCGAAAGTATACAACTATATATGATGGGTCCTAACTTAACAATATATACTAACCTAACCTAGAAATAGATACTAATCTAATATTACCACAACGAATATTTCTTTGCAAACATTAAAGTAAAATAGACGCTATTTGGTATTTTTTTTTCCTATTCTAGGTTATTTTAATATCAATTTAGTATTTCCTCAAAAATATCTTTTCAAATCCAAAATATAAAAAGCACTATAAAGTAATAAAAATATCTAGTAAATTAGCAATAAGAACGTAAAAGAAAAGAATAAAAAAACTAGCAGAAATAAAACCAGATTGCATGAAATGGATTATAAGTACCAGGAAGTCGAGATGGGAAGAAATTATGGTATGACTTCGGGTTTTCGAAACCTCCACATGACGAATTTGTAACAACATACCACAATCTGCGAAACTCTTTTTGTGACCTCAACAACAAACTGAACAAACTAGAAAAAACAACAACAAAAAAACAAAGCAATCAAAATCTTTAAGCGAAATACTGCTAGATAATCCAGTTTTCTCTAACTCAGCTTGTATTATAATAAAACTAGAATGAAGATTTAGGAGTATGAAATGTATATCAAGATAATACGATAATATAAGTAATGGAAATGATATAACGAAATACATGGAAAAATGCATGTTTTAAATAACAAAGTAAAAAAAAAAGTAGTAAAGTAGTAAGATATAAAGTTATGTAAGTTTAAAGATAAACAATATAATCATAAATAATAATCGTATGTGGGAAATAAAAATAAAATAATAAGGATATAATAATTGTTAACAGAATGGAAATAATTAAGAAGATGGGGAGGAAGGAGAAATATAGTAAATAACAAGGAAGAGCATATCTGAGTGGCGCGTAGTATACTACGTTTATAACCGCTACGGTATAACTACGGTTATAACCGCTTACCAACTGAATACGTGAGAATTTTGACTGCTCAGAACCAAACAATGTTGCCACCGTATTGGTTTTAAGGATAATAAGATATAATTGCAGCACTGGATTAAAAGGTAAAACTATTGATTTAAAATACAGGCTAAATTTACTGATAAACTTAATGGTTAAAGATTAAAAAATACTAATGGAATAATAATGTAATTAGAATAAACCGAAGGCGACGTGTTAAAAATCGTAGCATAGTGGCAAAATTATGATCTTGGTAAGTTCCTACTATCCTCTGTACAATTCCTTAGTCACAACAATCCTTATGATATCCATAATTCCTTTCAACTACGAGAGCATTTAATATCCTTTACCATCCCTGACCATTGTATACTTACTTCTTTTGACGTTGAAAGTTTGTTCAACAACATTCCTACAGATAAATCCCTCCATATAGTAAAGGTAACTGGCCATTCATTGAACCCCATAACTCCCTTAACCGTTCCTCATATCTTGAATCCTTACATGGACAGTTCTTTAAACAAATTTCAGGCTTGACATGGGAAATCCCCTTGCTCCCGACCTTGCCAACATTGTCCTCAACGATCTATTCAATTCCATAACCCCGCTATTCCCAAATGGCATTGTCTTTATAAAAAACACTTCTCCTTATCCTAAATCCTGACAAAATTCATGATATCCTATCAGCCTTCAACTTCAGCCACCCTCCTCTTCATTTACCGTTGAACGAGAAATGCATAATTCCCTTCCATTCCTTTACCTCCTCATCGTAAGAAACCCAAATAACGCTATTTACACAGACTGGAACGGCAGATTTTTAAATTACTATTCCCAACACCCTTACCACCAAAAAATTAAAGTTGCTACCAACCTTATAAACCGATGTCTTTTTCTATCTGATTCTCATCTTCATGAAACTAACATCAACCATATCAAAAAATCCTCTTAGCCAATAACTTTCCTCCTAAGATCATTAAAAAACTTATCAATAACTACGAAAATTGCCTCCCATCAATTTCCTCCTCCCCAACTTCTTCACAAACCACTTCAGACAATATTAAAAAGTCTTTACAATCTTTTAATCTCAAACTACGACTTGCCTTCAAATCTCAGAACAAACTATGTAGCCTCTACACCCGTCTAAAAGATCTTATTCCACTCAAACACCGCTCGCATGCCGTATACCAAATTTCTTGCTCCACCCTTAACTGCAACTCCTCTTATATTGGCAAAAAATCTCCTCAAAGATCGCATTGCCCAGCATAAATATTCCATTTCCTCACGTAACTCTACTGCCTCTAAACCCTCCCAATATTCCTTACCGTTACACCACATGTTTGATTTCGAAAAAATTTCTTTCCTCGCCAATGTCCCCAATCACGACAAACGACTCATCACAGAATGTATTTAAATTCAACAAGAATCCCTTCCCGTAAACCAAAAGACTGACAAACAAAATTTATCCTTGGCCTATTCCCAAATATTCCATTTATTAAAAAAAAAAATTAATTTCTTATTATCTATCCCCATATCCCAAATTTCCTTCTATCGTGTTCAATATTATGATTTATTTATTTTGATGATTTTTATAATTTCTTATTATATTTTTCTTTATTCCTTTTCTTTTTCAGCCACTCTCTTCCTTTTTTTTTTTTTTTTTGTGACAACTCCTTACACTTACATAATACATAATTTTTTTATCTAATTAAATTACTATATCATTATGCCCACCAATTTTCATTTTGCCACTATGCTACGATTTTTAACCCGTCACTTTCGGTTTATACTAATTATATTATTATTCAATTAGACTTTTTTAATCATTAACCTGTTTTAACTTGTTTATCAGTAAATTTAACCTGTCTTTTAAATCAATAGTTTTAATCCAGTGTTGCAATTATATCTTATTATCTGTCAAATATATATCGGTGGCAACATTGTTTTGTTTTTAACGTTCAAAATTCTCACGTATTCAGTTGGCAAGTGGTTACATTACGCGCCACTCAGGTATGCTCTTCCTTGTTTTTTATTATTTTTCTCCTTCCTCCCCATCTTGTTAATTCTTTCCATTCTGTTAACAACTTGTCTATCCTTATTATTTTATTTTTCTTTCCCACCTACGATTATTATTTATGATTATATTACTCTATCTATAAGCTTACATAACTTCATATCTTACTACTGTTTTTTTTTTTTTTTACTTTGTTATTTTTATATGCATGTATTTCATTATATCTTACATATAAATCATTTGCATTATTTACATTTTCATATTATCTTGGCATACTTTTCATACTCCTAAATCTTCATTCTAGTGTTATAAGAATTAGTATTTATCATGTTTTTCACTATATCTTTCTTTTCATTCATTTTATTAATCTTTCTTTCTATATTTTATAAATCTATATTTTCACAACAATTTTATATAACTTTTTTGTCATTATCCATCATCATGTTTTTCTTTATTTCTTATAATTTATTATTTTTCACATTATGATTAGCATTATTTCTTTATACTTATTTAACGTTATTTATACTTTATTAACATATGCTTCTGCATTCCTTATTTTTCACATTAATATTAACATATTATGGTCAACACATTTTTCTTTATATATTTTCTTATTACTAATTGTTAACTTTCTTATTATTACTGGTACTACCACTATGGTTATATCTATTGTTATCTTATTTTTTCTTACCTCTGATGATGGTCTAAAACATAGGCCGAAACGTCGGCACACATTATAATAAGTTTTTTCTTATTGTGTTCATTTATTGACCAACCAAGATGCTCCTTCATACTTTTCCACGGTCTCTCACAAGTCTCTCACACACGGACTCACACTCTCACCAATATTTTAGGTGTAGTTAGGTACAACTGCTACTCAGGAAATATGTTGGACCATTTTGGAAAAGAAAGTGGAAGGGATTTCGACATTTTCTACAGTGAAAACCAATACAGACTTGAGTTCGGTATAGCCTTTATAGTGTGAAGGGGAAAGAGACTAACAGTTCTTGATTTTCAACCAATAAACAAATGGTTATGCGAATTAAGGATTCAGGGAAACAAGTTTAACATTTTCAACCAATAAACAAATGGTTATGCGAATTAAGGATTCAAGGAAAAAAGTTTAACATTACTCTTATAAATGTGCAAGAAAAAGAATAGGATGAAAAGGACATTTTCTATGAAGATTTAGAACGCACTATAGCTGCTTGCCCTTCTTTTGATATGAAAGCAGTTGTAGGTAATTTTAATACTAGTACTTTAATAACCAGTATTTGCTCCTACGATTGGCAAGTATAGCCTACATAGGAAGACAAATGATAATGGAGAACGAATGCTTAGTTTTACTGCATCTAGATCATTACTAGCGATGAGTACTGTGTTCACTCACAAAGAAAAACACAAGCAATCATGAATTTCGCCAAATGGAGTAGCAACGCAGATAGATCACGTTCTGATTTCCAGTAGACATTTTAGTATAGTTAATGATTTGAGATCTTTTAGAAGACCAGACATCAATTAAGATCACGTCCTGGTAGTTGCAAAGATCAACCAGGCATGTAAGATAAGGATGTAAGAAACGAGTAAACTAAAGATCCCTTGGAAAGAGAAAAGTTAAAGGAAGAGAAAATAAGGTATGCTATAAGTGGTTAAGGAAACATCGCAGCTGTAATCGGAGGAAGAGATGTGGATGAGGAATGGAACTATCTAAGACAAAGTATATCTGACTCAGCAGACCAACATTGTAAAAGGAATGGAAACAGAAATGAAAAAATGAGTGGTTTGAACGAGTGCTCAAAAGAAGGACTAGCAGCTATAGTGCGTTCTAAATCTTCATAGAAAAGGTCCTTTTCATCCTCTTATTTTTCTTCTTTTGAGGTATGCACATTTATCAGAGTAATGTTAAACTTTTTCTCTGAATCATTAATTTGCATAACTTTTTGTTTATTGGTTGGAAATCAAGAATTGCTTTCCTCATTCGCTTTGACACTTTGAAGGCTGTACATAACTCATGTTTGTCTTGGCTTCACGACAATTTGGATCAACAAGGGCAAAAGGGACAGCGGACACGCTGACGCGAGTGCGAAGGGATGCTGAGGAGAAGGCAGAGAAGTACGCGTTGATGATATTATTCGACATATCCTCTGCCTTGGATAGTGTATGGTAGCCTTTCGTACTCCAGCGACTGCAGAAGTTTGATGCCCCCCAGCTACTCCCTTGTTAGTAGTTATCTCAGTGATAAGAAGGTAAAGGTGCCTGGTTGTTTCTACGAGGTTGAGAGAAGGTTTGAGAGGGGCTGCCCGCAGGACTCCGTCCTCGGGCCAGCCCTGAGGAAGCTAGTGTTTGATCAGTTGTTGGGAGAACTGGAGGCGGAGGGATGTCGGCGACCTAGCGGTAATAATTTCCGCGAACATCAGAGCCAGGGTAATCGGAGATGAGGAGAGATGTGCCAGTAAGGTAGTGAAATGGTGTGAGAGGCGAAAGCTAAGCATGTTGCTGAGAGCCTCGACAGAGAGAGCTCACCCTATCAGCCTGAACATAGGAGGATAACGGGTCCGCTTCGGTGACATACCTTGGGGTGAAATTCCAGATGAGATTTGACGTCACCCCACACCTGGGATACCTCCGAGATAGGGTGACCTCTGCTCCCTGTCGAGAATAGGAGATGCATTCTGGGCCATGAGGTACCCGGCTACTAGAACCATCTATGAGAGAGTCGTGCTGGGCATCCTGAGGTATGCATCCCCTGCCTGGAGTCGTTATCTCACACAAACACAGAATAAGAAGCTGGCGACCATTCAGAGATTGGCACTGCTGCGGGTCACCAAGGCATACAGAACCGTGTCGCACGAGGCGGTGCAGGTATTGGCCGGAGAGATGCCCTTGGATCTCATCCTGCGAGAGGACACCATCAAATTCGATGTTAAGAGGCAAGGGCTTGATGCGATTCCGGAGGGACTGTATCAGAGGATAGATGAGGAGCCTAGGAGGTAGAAGAAGGTGTTGAGGGAGTACTCACTGGATGAGTGGAACAGACGATGGGTAACTTGTGAAAAGGATGCAACCCTTAAGAAGTTCTTTCCTATCGTCTACTCAAGGTTAGCGGCGAAGTGGTCCATACCGATTATTGGTCCTCACAGATTCTGATAGACCATGGGGGTTTCCGAGAGAAGCTGCGGAAGCATGGCAAGAATATCGATCCCAGGTGCCCCACCTGCGGGGTGCCTGATACAGCCGAGCACGCAGTAATATCCTGTGCCGCCATGGATGGACTTCGAGCCTGGCTATCCAGAAAAACCGGACTACATGCCTTTGACGAGGCCGATTTACCGAGGTTGGTAGAGGAGGAAAATTACCCCTTCTTCATGGAATAGGAGAGAGGCCGTGTGTCCCACACATTTCACTCTTGGTAGAGGCCGTCCACCCGAAGAAGGGGAGGCTGCAGCCGCTGAGACAGCCTGAGGAGGACCAGCAGGAAGAAGCTGAAGTCTAATGGCGGCTCTGGGTAGTGCAGAGAGGAGGCTAAGAGTTGCAAGTCGAAGCCAGCCCTGACTACACGAATCAGGAAGGAAGGACAAAAAGGTGCAGCCCCATCAGTAAACGGCGTGTAGCCGCGCCATAGAATACCCAAATATTGTTCCCATAATTAAAGATACCCTTAAATTATGTATAAAAATAATAAATACAAATTAATTCAGAGTTTTATTGGCGGTAGTGGAATATGTACATCCCATACGTAACACCCCACTGCTGCTGAAACCCCGTATGCCAGAAATGAAAAAAAAAAAAAAAGTCTTGGCTTCCACTGTAGAGGATATCGAAATCCCTTCCACTTTCCTTCCCGAAGCCGGTCCAACGTGTTTCCTGAATAGCAATCATATCTAACTTAAGTTGTAACAGTTGAGTTTTCAGTTTAGTCAATAAAGTGACCTTACATTCCATGTTAATCCTCGGTCTTTAAAGTGACCTTACATACCATGTTCCAATCTCATAAGCCATACTACGAGTTCCAGGTCATTTACATATCATTTACAAGGTAAGACTGTTGAGAATAAGTAGCCTGTATTTTTATAAAGGGTGGATAGTCAGCCACCCTCTTCAATCCTCCCCTTGTAATGAGAAAATGCAGGGAAAAAAGTTGATGATGAAAAGAATATTTCATTTGCGCATAACTTAAAAAGCATGCATTTTATATTGAATTCTGTATGGAATTATCTAAAATATAAAAAATGAATCATCAAAATCGGACCAGTATTAGCAAAGATACAGCGCATCGGAATAACCGGAAGAGGCAATTATATCATGGATTTTACAATTTTCTTATAAACGGCTCTAACGAAACTTGCCTAATGTCTTCTCCTTAAAGTTTTTTAACTTTTCATGAACATAGTACTTATATCAAGGAGAAAATTATATCAAGGTAAATTTTATTTGCGCATAACCCAATAGTAAGTATTTTATGGAAAATCATATATGAAATCATATGAAAGGTGATTAAATTCTCTAAAATATAAAAAAGGAATCGTCGAAATAGGACCAAGATTAGCAAAGATACAGCATTTATTATGGTGATATGAAGACCCTAGAAGGATAACCGAGTATATCCGAAATCAGACGGATGCGACCAAACCTCCTCCCACCAATCTGCCAATCTTTTGTCAACAGTACGCTCCTCAATAATGTAATGTAAGAAAAACAAAAGTAGGAATTAAGTTAATAATTTCTACTTTTATAGAATTTAATGGAAAAAAAATGTTTCCATGGAAATTAAAACGAAACTTTTAAAATATATTTTCAACTTGACAAACTTAAAATACATAGGTAGTTTACAGAATTGTTGTATTATAATTGCTTAAAAAACTGTTTTATTGTACTTATGTGGGAGAAGTCGTGAAGAAGTGAATGATAATGAGTTTATTTTAAGTATTGTTTATGCGAACTATTTAAAATTATATTAAAAAGATAATTATTATAGGTCGGCAAGGGAAAGTTGTGGGGTTGTGGCGCACACCGTACCAGATTTTATTATGTTAGTTTCGGTGATTATTATAGATTCGATGAGATAGCCCTATTATTTCAAGGATTATAACCAAACTTCTATTGTATTTGCATTGAGCTCAATGAAATACAACAAGGTGGCATTGAACATGGCTTTAAGAGGGGAGGTGAATGAATGATAGTACGGCGATAGTGAAAGAGCGATAAAATACTTTTACCACGTTCCTCTAAAGCGGCGAAGAATCCTGATAGCCGAGGACTGATCCTTTGTCGAGTCGGCTCTTATCGTCACGGCGCAGCAGGGGTGGATTACAGATCCGGTGGCGTGAGGGTGCCGAGGAACCTAGGGATATTTTTACCGTCTCAGGCTTCGTAAGTCGAAAGTTGTGCAACTTATCTACAGCTCAGACTACCCAAACTTTCTTATTTTGGTATATGAATTCACTTACATTTCTAATCCTCAATATTTCAATAGCAAATGAATAACACATAACATTATTAATATGTTGAGGGATAGAGGTTTTCACCTTGACCCAATCGGATCTTTTATGAAAACACCTTTAGTCATCTCTAGATCCCATATCAATTGTAGGCGTATGTTATAAAACTTATCATATAAAAATCAAACCTTTCACTAATGTTTCTGCATGATATGAATTTAAAATTTTCCTATTTAGTTTCCATGGAAGCATTTAGTTTCCATTAAATAACATCAAAAACCAGAAATTATTATCTGCGACAATCACTTAGGTTTGTGCGTTTTTTTCGTGCGTTTGTACAACAATCGATAACTGCCCTGTGGAGCGTCAAGCTTGTGAAATTTTCGAAATATTAAGAAATTTAAACATTTAACAAATTTAATAAAACGAAAGAACTGATAGAAGAAAACTAAGTATAGGGAAATTATGGACATTTGTAGTTTTGGACACATTTTGTATTCTCACCCCATCGCCATGAGCGGAAACGTAAGCTTCTTTTGTCTTCCTACAGGAAGTTTTACTTTCTTCCATAACTTGTTATTCTTTCCTTCTTTTATTTTTTGATAAATAAATCGAAGTTTTGTAAATATACTGCCGATATATTGAATTAAAACAAGGCATTACAAGGCATTAGAAATGCTTTAATATAGGGGATTTTATCTCAGCACCAGAATTTTAGCACCCTGGTCTCTTACCCGCTCTATGCCTACCATTAGACATGACTAAGCCTATACATATACATTGTCATATATATATATATATATATATATATATATATATATATATATATATATATATATATATATATATATGACGTATGTATACACACACACTGTGTATATACACATTATATATATATATATATATATATATATATATATATATATATATATATATATATATATAATATCAGCGGTCAAAAAAGAATATATAAAAATGGTGACGTGGCGGATTCATCCTTCTTACGTGGAGCCCCTCATATGATCCATGATATTCCTCGTCAATTATCTAATGTCTATACTCCTTTAATACCGCCCACCAGCGATCTACGACTTCTTTTAAAAAACAGCGACCATTATAAAAAAAAAACGATAATTTAAAACAGTCAAAGCGATAAAAAAATGCCTTAAAGTATTTAATTTATTTTTGGAACCCGTGTATTCAAGATTCAATTTAAAGAATTATTTATTGAAAGAGTTGTATAGAAACCAAAGAGCTTTTAATAATTATATAAGATCGTTTTATGCTTATTAATGCTATACAGAAAATTTTTTATTTCTTGTGACATTAACTGATTAATTGAAATTAATATAACTTTGTAAAACATTATTTTTCTCGTTTAATCGAATTTTCATTTCTACATCATGATAGGAAGATATAGCAGAAGTTAAATATTCTCCCCCATGGCTGGCATATACCTTTATTATTTATTTGATTTTATGTCTGGTTTGAATCACTAATGCTTTCCCGCTTAATATCTATAGCAATAACTTTTTTTGTATAGCCTTTTAATAATAAAATACTAATATTTTATTTATTTTAAAAACCATCATAAAATACATCATATAAATGTTTTATTTTATTTCCTGTAGGGTAAATTGGAAAAGCAATAAAAGGTAAAGTTGCTGATATCCCAATAAACTTACACAAAAAATCCCCTCAGAAATATATCCGGGTCATTCAATAATAAGAAAACGATCCAAAGTTGATGGACATAAAATCAGATCTTACAACCCGATATTTTAGATCAAGGGATCTCAATGTTTCCTATCTCTCTACTCCTCCCCCTCCCTCCCCCTTAAGTGCACTCATAAACCCACCGTCACCCCACCGATTTCTGGAAAAAGACAAATCTGAATTGTTTGCATTAATAAGGCCCCTCCTATAACACTAAAATAAAGTGCAATGTTTGAAATTAAAAAAAAAGTGATAAGTTATTTGACTATTTCGCAATTCGACAAAGGGTCTTAATTTTTCTACTTTAGTGCAAAAGAATTTTGTCATTGCATTTTCTAAATTTTTTAATACAAAGTAAATTGAATTTATAAAACAAATTTTATTCGATCGAACAAATAATACTAATCTAAATTCAAGTAATAATTGTTAAAATTAACTCCTCTATCTACTATTTTGTGTTATTAATGATCTGAAAAATTTCCGATGCGCATTTTTGTTATTTTGGAATAGCTAAGATTGGTAATTATTTTAATCATCTTGTCTGCAAATAGTAAACGCCAAACTTGCCTTGTACCTCAAGGCCAGCGCTATCACTGTTATCACATTACAAAATGCTGACTGCGTTATAGGACGCAAAGGCTTGAAATTCCAAGTAGAACATTATTTTTTCTCCTTGAAATTGGGTACTTGCACAATATGCTGATCTGCCCTCACTCTGAATAATCAGAACTAACATCACATGCTCTGAGGAGTTTTCGTCGATTGCAATTCCTTCGTTTCCGCGAAACATCCCCTCGTTACACTCCGGTAAAATATCAACGGCCCCATGACTGGTCGCTGAAGACTTTTCAAAGCTAAGTGCTGTGATTCGTTGCTACAGTTCATAAAAACCTACATTGTCCTCGTCATATTGTAGAAGAGCTTATGACTATGACTATTTTCACCATCAAAATGCTCCTCATTATCGTCGATTTGAGAGAAATGTTTGTCTGAATCAATTTCAGAATCAGATTCCTCAATATATTAATATTGTGAGGAAGACGAGATGTCTCGTTAGTTTTGAAACGAGAGGAACTAATATGTCAGCTTCAACAACAAACACTTTAAAAACAGAATGCTTTCAAGCTGACAGACAATTCTAAGCTTATCGCGCTGACTAGCAGACAGTTGAAACCATTCAAGACTCATCGGTCAGAGAGACCGACTATGCTTTACAAAGATTAAACTTACCGTGGGAGCTACGAGCGGGTAAAAGTATCCGATGGTTTACACTTGGAGGTAGGGACTCGACCGACTGAAGATGCCATAAACTCCCAACATCCTGACCATCCTCACCACAATCCCTCTTTTCACAACAGGTACAACATCGATCAACCAGGCCGATGAGCCGACGGACAGGTTAACCATGCCGAAACATTATTTATCCATGATTCATGTAACATTCAACAGGCTATATACTAAAGGCACAAAGAGATATAACCTTTTTGTTAAGAGATGTTTTGATTAAATCACTCATTTCGTTGAGTACTTATCGCAATAAATCACCGATAATTAGGCAAGCATGTTGCACCGTTATACTGACAATAACCAAATAAAATGAAATGTATATCGGAGAATGGAAAAGATAGAGTGAAAGATTTTATGAAGACACGAAGAAGAGCATAAAGAGATAGAGGAGGGATCTTTACGACAGAGGACAATATCTGATGGGGGCACTTTCCGCTCCTTGGCTACCTACATCAATCTCCGGCCCGCCAAAACCCAGCGTCCCTTCATTGTTGCCAATTTATGGCGCCCTCTCCGGAGTAGCTTTCCTTGTCGATATCCTTCTCTTATTTATTGGCAACATTTAAGTAACCTTTATCGGAGTAAATTGATAAAAAAAAAAAAAGAATAAAACAAAAAAAAAGAACTATTTATAGAGCATCTTTATTATTTTAGGCATTTTATCTAATGCCTAACATGTCACAAATATAATATATATAAACATTAATTTGTCTTTGCATAGGATTAATTAACATTATTTATCAATCTTATCTCCTAATTATTGTTTGGTAATTAAATATTGTTTATTGTTATTTTTACTGGTAAAACTCCAGAATGGCGACCCCAACATGACAGACATCTAGATTTTTAGGACCTGACTGTTCTTAAAAATCTAGACCTCCGACATGTTGCGGTTACGATTCTGGAATTTTACCGAATAAAGGAAACTGTTAAAATAAAATACAGTAGAATCTCGATAATTCATATGGTCAATGGTTCGAAAGATATATATGAATTATCGAGATATCCAAATTATCGAAATTTCCAATAATCAGTGGAAACAAATAGGAATTTTTTTTTTTTAAAGAGAACTGAATAGAAAAAAAAAAGGTTAACCGACCGAAATTCATACAGACGATTCCTCTCTCACTCACTCACCTCTCCTTTTGAAAAGATTAAGAGTTAACCAGATTTTTTATTTGGAAATTCGAATTCACATTTACGAGTTTACATTACTTGGAACGAAAATAAATACGAATTATCGAGGGGACCTGATTGCAGTGTTTTATAGGAAATAAAGGGAAATTTTCAAGAGACCAGAAAATCCAAACGAACTATCGGGATATATGAATTACGGAGATATGAATTATCGAAATTCTACTGTAATATAGTATACCTAATATACACATATGGTGTCATCGATATATCGTTGTAAAATATCGATATATCGGAATTAAGATATCGATAGAATTAAAAATATCGTGTCAAATTAAAAATATAGAATTAAAAATATCGGAATTAAAATATCGTGTCGATATTCCAATCTTAGAAATACAGATGTTTATTACCTCTCAGATTGGAGCTGATTAAAAGTACCATAAAGTAGTCTATGACTATTTTCGTAGGAAGAACATTTTCCACGATATTCGCCAAAATAAATTCACAAAAAGGAGATTCTCAATTTTTTTAAAAATATCGTTTTTTTTTTAAAATACTTTCTCTCAGGAATTAGTAAACGTAAGGAGCTCTATTTGAGCTCAAATTTTAGCAAATTTACTTTGCTTTAAAAGAGAAATTTATCATGTTTTTCGTGTGGTCGGTAGTTTTCATGATATTGAGTGCTGTATGAAAAATGGGTGAATATTTTTTCATTTTTACTATATCTTTTGTAAAGCTAGGTAAAAATAGAATTATTTTTCGTGTGAAAAAAACAATTAAAAGAAAAAAAAAATTGAAAAGAAAATTGGAAACTTTTAATGGGTAAAGTTTTTACTTCTTGGTATGAGGAACTCAATAAAATAAAAAAATAAAATTGAAATACATCCATTGCAAGTGGGCTTCCATTTTTTGATACAATTTTTTAGCATAGCATTAATATTTAGTTATTTATAAATATTATATATACAAACAGTTTATAATAAATATAGTAAATATATATTAAAAAATGATTTAAAGAGTCTTAAAACCGATGAAAAATATTGCCAAGATTTACTTTAACATCATTTCAGAACATAGAAGTTAAGGCGGGGTTATGGATTTTTAATTCCGCAATATACTTAGCAAGAGTTTTCTGTGAATAAACAAATCCCGACCTATCAATATTAAAATACTTTGAGAAGAAAACTATTCCACGAAATCATTTTACACTTCATGATGGAGAAGAGAAGGGAATTTCATTTTTCGAAGAATTCCAATTTTGTATTGCTGGCCAATCTGGGCTAGGAGGGGATCTCGACCCAGTTGTAGCTCGGTAGTTCCAGAGAAATTGGCGATACCCTTTTGTTCACCTGAAGATAGGGCCTTTATAGTGGAACAGAAAGTTATTGAGCGAATCTTTTGAGCAATTATTTAATATTTTAAAGGGACTCGATGAACAGAATAAAAAATATTGTAATTAGAATATTTAAAAAAAGGTTTAGAAGTAAAAAGTAATTAGTAAATAGTACAAAAAAATCTAAATTGATTTAACTACAAGAGTAGTGAAGACATCTTAAACATACGGAGGAGAAAGAAGAAAGATAAATTACTTCAGAAATCCACCAGCCAGTAACTCATAATATGAAAGCAAGTACGTTTTGCTTAACTTCAAGTTGCATATCTCTTACATCATGGTGTATCTTAACTGCTAATGAATAGCAGGCAAGAAAAAATATGGAAGACTTAAAGGCAGATAACAAAAAAAAAAAAGATACTAATAGACACATAGCGAATCGGAAAACAACAGTCATCGATAGACAAAGGTATTGAATGTTGGTTACCAGGGTATAAGATCTGAAGGTCTGTAGAAACAACAGAAAAATAATGATGATACAAATAAAATAAACCTGATATTACAATCATACGTCATATAAATAATAATAAGCAAATCTCACAAAAAAAATTACTTAAATTAATTTTGTTAAATTAAAAAATGCAAATCTGATTTAAAAATTATACAGCCTTGTTTTTTCACAAGGATCTGTTCTTAGAACAACCATAGAATGTCTAGATTCTAGGTTAATATTCATCGACCATAACATTATCAAAATAGCGCGAAAATATGCGTTACGTGAAAATTATTTCCTCTGTTATCCAAAGATTCTTGGCTCAATTTTATAAATAAAAAATTATTTTATTACTTAATACTAATCCACACTATCGATATTCGATATATCGCAAAACCAAATATCGATATCCGCCGATGATCGGTAGAAAAATATCGATGTATCGATATATCGAAAGGAAATGGATGAAAAAGCAAAGAAGCCGTGCATTAAATGAGTATAACGTTATGAAATTTATGAGAAGGTTGTGAAATAATATATTATTTATAGAACAATATTTTTTATTATTCATGAATCATTATAAAAAAAGATAGAAAAGAATAATATTTTGGTAAAAAAAATAAGTATAATAACACATTTTTATCTTGAAGGCTTTTTGCCATATTTCATATACTATATAATTCTACAATTTTTTCTAAAAAAAATTGTATTTTATAAAGTTTCCATGCATGCATTGAGCATTCTCAAAACATTTATCTAAAAACATGTAATTCATCTGATATATATTTCAGTACAATCACCATTTATATTATTATCTCTTAATCCTTACATAGCTTTAATTAACAGTATATGTGTTTCAATCTTATCTACTAATTATTGCTTGGCAACTAAATATTACTTATTCTCATATTTACGCCATTATATTTATATATTAACATGTGCTATATTTTAACCAATGATTATATGCAACAATTTACTTACATTTATAGTATTGTCTATTTTATTGCAATTTGGTGGATGATTGATCCAGATTATTTTTTGTTTTGGTAATCTTAAACTCTTAAGTTTATTTGAAGGATAAGGAGGAAAAACCTGAACCCTATTTCATAATTAAGTACGAAAGTACAATTGCGAGTAGACCTATGATTTACTATGCATATGACACACTGTGGATGTTGAAGCACAATAAAATTTAAAACTAGTTGTTAGCATCTACCTAATGTGCCACGATTCCTATTCTTGAATATTCTGGCCTGTGTCTTCACTATCTAGCAATACTTATGGTAGTGCTCTCTTTCCTTTTAATAATTCTTCTAGATCTTATTTTTATTTTAAATTTACTATTTTCATTACAATTATTAGTTCTTTCATTATATATGTATTTTATTTATTATGTCTATGTAATGATTTTCAATTTCATATCGATTTTGAAATTGAGATCTTCTTTTATACTTCTTTATTATTATTAAGATATTTGGAATTTGTCTTATGCTGCTTTAATCTTGTTTTCAAATTTTGCGACATTTCTCCTCTATAATACTTTTCAATGTATTATTTCCATTTTATTTTGTAAATTACATTCTGTATATTTATTGTTTTAATTTTCTCCTTAGTTTTTGTTATATATTTTCCTAGCTTATTGTTATTGTATTACAACAATTTCGAATGACCATGTTCATCATTCTTAAAAGCTTTTTTTAATTTTATACATAAGTCTAGGAATGAATTATAATCTTTGAAAATTATGCAGGCTATTATATCCATTCTAACTTCTTCTTTTTTGTCCCTTTCAATCTTAATTTTTTTTAAATCATCGATCGGTTTTGTTTTTTAGTTCTTTTTTTTATTGTAGTATTTATTTTTATTTTCTATTATAATTCTTTCATGTAATTCTATATTGTTATCGATGGTGGAAGTATGATTGACTGTAGAAATAAAAATAAATGTGGGAGAAGCTTCGTTGAGGTCAATGAAGAAAAACACCAATATGAAAACTTATTTTTTTGCGTGCCAATCAGGTTTAAGTTTTAGGCCAGCATCAGTGCTAAGAAAAACAAGATAACAGCAGTGGCAGTACCAATAACAATAAAAGAATATGGTAACAAACAGAAATGACTAATACAATGAAAAAATGGAGTTTATAGAAAAAAAAAGGTGTTAATTTATAATGTAACAGATTATGAATTATATGAAAGATAAAATAAAATATATGAAAACTATTAATTACAATAACTACTTACTAGTAGTATAATTACAATAAAGATTTAGTTGTATGAAAAGTATATCCAGATAATTATGATAATTGTGTTTCTGCACTGATTGCACCTCCCAACAAAGTTTCTCATACAATATATTTTAGTAGATTTTTTAACTATTTAACTACATACTAGCATACCATATTGTATTTATAGTTATTTTTGATAAAAGTTATTAATCAATATTTTTTTGCTTATTTCACATGTTCTTTGTGTCAGTTTAACAGCTTTATTAATTAAATTTTCCATTGTATTTTTAAATAATCTTTGTAAACTTGTAATCTTTATTTTTAGTTTTCACCAACAAGTCAACAGGGCCGGATCTAAGGGAAGTAAGGGGGACACACTCCGGGCAGCAGAATTTAGATCAAAATTTTACATTTAGGTGAAGCAAAGAATATTTTTTGCTTCTGCTTTTCAATTGTTTTAACCTTATTTCATTTAGTAATATGAGTAAATATTCTTTGCTTCAGCTGCAAAACTTAAACCAGATTGGCACGCAAAAAAATAAGTTTTCATATTGGTATTTTTCTTAAGCTTAATTTCATATTGGTGATTAAATAATTAAGCTGTATTGTTAAGTACAGCTCACAGATAAAATTAAAAATATTAATTACTAATTAAAATAAAATAATAAAATTTAAAATATCAATATCACCGATATATCGGTGCAAAATATCGATATCTCGATATATTGGGTGTTAGGATAACGATATAATATATCGGTTTTTCAAATCCGATATAGCGATATATCGCGTTCCGATATTCCAAATCTAGTCCACACGAATATTCAATTATAATATTATATTCAATTAAATAAAATTATATACGTTTGGAGGACATTGTACATTAAATGAATTTATAATTAATAATAGAGGATTTTTTGTTTTTTCTTATTATAAACTTTAATTATTGTAATACTAATATGGAATATATAAGAGGCTTAGTATAAAAGAGTATTTTCATAAGTCTGGAAATCAATTTTATAAATAAAACTTTTTGTTCGCTGTTAAAAAAGAAATAAAAAACAAACAGTTTTTTAAACAATTTTAGTACAACAATTCTGTACACTACCTATATGTTTTAAGTGTGTCAAGTTAAAAATATGTTTTAAAAGTTTCGGTTTAGTTTCCATGGAAACATTATTTTTTTTCATTAAATAATATAAAAGTAGAAATTATTAAGTTAATTTTCGCTTTTGTATCATTAAATTACATTATTACAGACGGTATTGTTGACGGCGGATCGGTAAGAGTAGATTCGGTCGCATCCGTGTCCTTCCGGTTATCCATCTACGGTTTTGTACTCTCTTCATAAAATACGCTTTATCTTTGCCAACACTTGTCCGATTTTGATGATTCTTTTATTGTTTTTTAGATAATTTAAGTATCTTTCATACAAGTCTATTCATAATTTACTATGAATGCATACTTTTGAAGCTATGCGCAAATAAAATATTGTTTTTACCATAATTTTTTTCGCTGCATTTCCTCGGTGATGTACTACATAAATGAAAAGTTAAAGGCCTTTATGAAGAATAATTTAATCAAAATCGTTGGAGCCGTTTTCGAGAAAATTGCAAAAAAGTATAAAATCCATACTATAATAGCTAGTTCCGGTTAGTCCGATGCGCTGTATCATTGCTAGTAATGGCCCGATTTTGATGATTCTTTTATTGTTTTTTAGATAATTTAAGTATTTTTCATACAAGTCTATTCATAATTTACTATGAAATGCATACTTTTTTAGCTATGCGCAAATAAAATATTCTTTTCATCATAACTTTTTTCCCTGCATTTCCTCGGTGATGTACTACATAAATGAAAAGCTAAAGGCTTTTATGAAGAATAATTAAGGCAAGTTTCATCAAGGTCGTTAGAGAAAATTGTAAAAAAGTGTAAAATCTATTATATAAAGTGACACTTCCGGTTAGTCGATTTTGACGAGAAAGTTGCTGCAACATCACAGTCATATACCTACCTTAAATACGTAATTTCAGTATCGTACAATTTTCGTTTCTGAGCTAGGTTGTTAACATACACTCAGACACACAGATTCACAGACGCACACACACACAGACACACAGAGTTGGTTATTTGGACCTTAAAACGTGTATATCCGTTGAAAACTCGAATTCGAAAATTTTCTCGATCGCAATACTTCGTATATAGTAAGAGAAAGTAAAAAGTAAATTATGACAAAGGTTTGTGGATATCTTGGTATTATTATAATAGCTAATGTCACGGGATTTGGAATTTGATGCACATACTTCGGCTTCCCGAGGGCTTGATGGCCGAGCACGTTGAGGCGAGGGTCCCACAGTGCGTGGTTCGGTACGTTCTGGGTTCGATTCCCACTTCGGTAAGTCTATATTTAATTCCCTGTTGTCCCGAGAAATTAATCTTGACAATCTGATCAATACGAGACGGCGACCTAAAGATGCAAAAAGCAGGGCTCAAAAATAACTGTGCATTTCCATTTTGAATTTTTTTTTTTGAAATAGTTTATGCAAGAGCTTTCATTTTAAAACTTTTATTATAAGTTCTTAACAGAACTTTTTGGTTAGAGCTTGTAAAGCGAAAGTTCTTTGAGAACTTAATCATAAGAACTTTATCGTAAGAACTTTTATATAAAAGTTTTATATTATAAAAATTCTCGTTAGAACAATTTAGTGAGATTATAAAGTTACCAATTAAAAGTGGAAAATGCTTATGGAATGGTGTCTTAAAAGGTTATCTTATTTTCAAATGATTTTTCTTTAAAAAAAACATTGTTTAGATGATTTAATTAAAATCAAAACAATTTTTATATTCAAATTAAAAATTAAATTAGGAAGGAGAGGAAGACCCCTTGTCAGATGGAAGTATGGAGTCATGGCTGGTAAGGGAATGCCGGAGGAGGACGTGGTGGATCGGCAGAGATGGAGAGATCGGCTCAGAAAAGAGTTTGGTTGAGGAGATCTTCACATTGAAGAAATTCCTAAAAGAAGAAGAAGACAAATTAAATGTTAAATAAAAAGGTAATTATTTTTCAATTTGTTCTTTTATTATGAATTTTGTTTATTATCTATGCTTTTTGTTTAAAGATTTTTTAATTTTTTCAACAACACTCTCCAGAGTTTTTCGCCACTTTCTGAAAATCCTTCACAAGCTTTGCCCCATTAGTACGTGAAAACCTATATTTGAGAACTTATATTTATAATGTTCTAGTAGGAACTTCTATTAACAGAACTTCTATAAAAGGAAGTTTAGGCAAGAACTTATATAAACAGAACTTTTATCAAAAACTTTTAATCGACTCTGTGCTATGCTTTTCCAAGATATCTATTCTAACCAACTAACTCAAGAACAGAAAATGATTTAGTACTAAACCTTTGTAAAAGAAAACTTTAGGAGCTTCTTTGAACTACTCTGAAATATTTTATTACAATAGATTAGTAGGCTTGAACATATTTAGTCCAAAGGCCTACAATTAATTTTTTTATTTATTTAATGGTGTAAATTCTTAAGGAACTTTTTTTATCAAAAGGTTCTTTTGTGCAGAACTTTTAAGTTAATACATTGATTGTAAAAGTTCTTGTAAAACAGTTAAACTGAGACTTTTTGGCAAAGTTCAATAACTGTTTCGTGCAATGACAAAAAGAACCACAAGGCCACATGGCGGATTAGTTCCTCCCAACAATACCAATACCAATTTGGCTTCCGAAACCTTCTTATTACATCGGTCTCAACCTCGGAGAACGTTTTTGTTGTGTATTCTGAGATCAGATATCTTACTCCTCCATTTTTAAATATAAATAAAAAAAAAATCAGAATTTTTTTCAAGCAATTCTTGATATATTTCGTGACGGCTCTTTGACCTAAAGACATTGTACTCTTTTTCAAGAAATTTATTTTTTACTAGGAGTCTTTGCCATTTGTGATTCCTACGACACGAACTGGTCTACTGCGCGTGTTTAAATGTTCTTTACATAACTTGCTGTTCTTACTGCGCGTTGAACAGTTCTCGCTCTCCACAGCTCCCAGAAAATAATTCTATAACACAGCAATATCCAAGTTATTCAACGGAACTTTGGATGGCCGTGTCGTGTCTGAAGATCGATTCGATTCCGGTCAAAAATAGTGGTTAGCTAAAGGGCTAAATGCGGGGAAATGAGGAGAAATTGCCCGGCGCTCTCCGTCCCCCTAAACAAGGCTGGACACGGAAAAAAATAATATCGACTCTGGGCAATGCTTTTTCAAGATATCTATTCTAACCAACTATCTCAAAAAGAATGAAAAAATGAAAATGATTTAGTACAAAATCATTGTAAAAGAAAACGTTAAGAGTTACTTTGAACTACTCTGAAATATTTTATTACAATAGATAAGTAGACTTAAACGTATTTAGTCCAAAGGCCTACAATTATTTTTTTTATTTATTTAATTTCAATTGATTATATATTTCAAAAACGCCATATTATATAAGCATATAAGCTGATTCTTTCAAGAAATTTGCGAGAAACAATACACAATAAGCTCCACCATCAAGGCGTGGTAAGTTAATCTTCTCGATTCCCAATTCGTTTTTTTTTTTCTTTTTTCTTATCCGTCAATATTATTATAAGGATAGTAGTTAATGAAATATATTACGAACTCAAATCAGATTGGAGTGCTTATGATTTATTAATGGTAGATATTAGACAAATAAAATAGCATTCACAACACTAAAGATAAAACAAATTATGGGTTATGGTTTTATCCATTAAAAAGAGAAAAAGATGGAATTGATTTTTTTTATTTTAATTAAAAAATAATACAAGCTGCTACAGCTAAAGCAATAGGGTATTTGGACTGAAGGTATCCCCTTACACGATATTTACAGAATTAAAAAAAAAATATTGAAAAAAAATTAAAATAATATATGTACATCACAAATAAAAATAAATACATAGTTCATTATGTTTATCTATAAATAATAGAAACATAAGTAAACACCCAAGATAAAAATAATTAAAAATAAAATAAATCATCTTGAACTCGTTCATTCCTAAGTAAAGCATTTACATTACCTAGGGAACTCCAAACCAAGCTTTACAACATTACAATACTAATCACAATCACAATCACAGCGCTTCTCTCTCAACCGCGTCACATGACGAAAGCCAGTGGAGACTAAGTGAGGGCACTAGTATAATTGAACTAGAATCAACCTATAGGAAAAAAAATCCTCTTTACATAATCCGGAATATTTAAAAATCTTCCGCACTATTTTAAAAGAAAAAAAAATATCTAAACATAAAAAATCGCACAGCATTTCTTGAATAATATGAAATTGGATTTCTTTGGGTACAAAAAGAATCAGTAATCATCTTGGATACTTCTGGGTGTAGGGATGTTTTGACAAATTTTGCATATTTATTAGGGTATAAAAAAAAAAAAAAAAATCATTTTGCAATTAAATTAGTATCTATGATCATACGAGAATGACAAAATATGATGAAGGCTTACAATACTTGTAGAAATGAAATCCATTATAAACGGAAGATGTTGACAGTAGCACATAAGGACAGAGACTAATTGAAAATGAGAGTGGAGTTCGTCCAATTTGTAGCACTATTAAAACTTTCTTTCTAAAAAACGCTCTGGAATTTTTGAAGGACATAAGCCGAGCACATAGGACTTTTCGAAGTTCATGCCAACTACAATGATTATTGGATAAGGAAAATGTATCTATAAGATCAAAGAGCAAATCAGATATATCTCAAATCTTGAAGTATGACAAAAGGGGGTGCTAATAATGTTTTAATTAAATTGCACAGTGTACAAAATTGTTATTTAGTATGTTGCCATGAGGAAAGATTGCATTCCTTTAAATATGGACCAATTTAAGGTAAATTTTAAATTAAATTATTGTATAATTTTTATAATATATTTTCATGTTATAACTAAGGATTTGTTTAAAGGAAATGGTTGATGTAATATAAAAATATTGTTTCAAGTTCTGAAGATGGGGATCAATGCCCCGAAACTTTAACAATGTAATATAATTGATAATAAAAGTTACCAATTGGAAGATTGATTGCCGAAAATTTCCTAACCTATGAAAAATTTTTATTTTTGAAGTTAGATTTTTTGTGTTTTAAAAAATGGTCCTTAGACGATTATACTTAAATATTACGATCCAGCAAATGTTTTAATCAGGTCAATTTTTAGTATGTATGCACTTGCCCCTTCCTTAAGCCGTAAGTGCTTGCGTGGTATCTGAATGACTCATTATTCATGCGGCAGCGGATTTGGGGAGTAAAGTAGTTCTGTTTCCGGAGGATTATTTTACTGATGTAATCAGCGAATAAAGCTTGCCTTGAATTACACATTTTACAATCTTCATTTAGTTATGAGTGGGGTTTGGATTATAATTGAACAAATGTATTTAAAAAAAAGAATTTTGTACACTGTGCGCAGTGTACAAAATTCTTCCAAAACAGTGATCGGGACTTATCCCTGCTATCATGTTTTTCCGGATAACAGCGGTCGAGCGCTTTAAAGCTGAAAAACTAATGACCTAAGGGTTTTACGTCTAAAAAAACTAATAAAAAAAAAAAAAATGTAAATCAACGTATTCTGAGGAACAGCTTCAGAAGTTTCTTCCACGTACTACACACAAAAAAAAGTTCAGGCCTAGTGGTAGATAAACACCGATGCAACCGTACAGCAGAAGATGAAAGATCCAACTTTATCAATTAAAACTACAATGAATATCATTAATAACGATCAAGAAGGGGGTTTGTCGGCTTTCGTCACAATATGTGGTGTCCGTCATAACCGATACCCATTGTGAAAAAGGGAAAATTTCAAAGATGTGGAAGAGAAATTATCAAAACATCGCTTTCACGTTTAAGAAACAAATGTGAAAATAGCTACTTATTAGGAGATTCAAAATGAGCTCTACGTTTTACTTTTAACTTCCCCATTGCTAATATTTATTTTATTTTTGGGCCTTTCTATTTCTCATGGTCCGAGATTTGAGTTCATAAGATTTTATTTTGCTAATATGCTTCTGGTAAATTAATTGAACAAAGCAATTCGAAAAACGCGATTTTTCACAATCGTTACTTAAACGTAGTCGTGACGAAAAAAAAAATTGATATTTACTTTATTGAAAGTATGAAATCTTTATATAAAGAAGAAAAAAGAAAAAGAACTAAAAAAATGTGTTCTTGTAGGATCGAACCTTACACAAATGCTAAGTTCTATATGGAAGCCTTAGGATGTTTCCTCTAACTCAAGTTGCTAGAAACCCAAACCTATTGTGATTATTGGTTTGGCCTGATATTTTAGGGCAGGCAGCTCTTTGGGATGATAAAGAACCAACTATTAAAATACCAATCCAACTATTATCAATTTTGAGTTGTTCCGCTTTCATTTTGGATGTGCGATATACAGAATAATTTTGTAACACTATTTTTCTAACTAAATTTCTTGATTATAGTACATTGGTTAAATATTTAATAACATGAAACTAGTTTAATTTAAAAATTAGTTATGCAGGATTTCAGGAAGATATTTTAGCCTTAATTACATCAATAGCCTGCAAGGTGATGTCGTTCTGAAGGTAAATGCTTACTAGTAAAAACTTTTGTAAAGTATGCATTGAGTCCAAAGCATCTGCCATTGAAGGTACCTACTCATTATGTTCTTCTTTTAAAATGTTTACAAGGTTTGTTAACATTTTGTACTGACTCCCTCTTTCCTTATCTAATGCCACATCGTTATAAACGATGTATTTACCCCCTAGCAGAATGAAAAACAAGTTCCTATGACCGATATGTAGTTACAAGCGATTTCGTTATTTATATCCAGTTAAAATTCCATGTGATAGATATATCAAGTTCAAGAGATCGGAAGATTTAGTCGCTATAACGGATGTCATTGTAGGTGATATCCAGTGTGTAGGTGGTATCATTATAACTCGTTGTACTTCACTCGTGGATGATTTCTGATATATCACAATTTAGACTTCAAAATCCATAAAGGGCCTCTTTTACCGTCTGAGGATTTGGATTTAAAGAGACAATTACGCACTTGCCCCGAAAACGTATTTACTCCATACTAACTTATTTATTTTAAAATAGTTATTTAGATATTTTTTTTCTGAAAGCATTGCCGTTATTTTGTATTTTATGGTGTTTCAATTCGGATTCCACGTATCAAGAAAAGTAAAACCTCAAATTTCAAGGAGGGTAAAATTTTTGCTTCTCTTGTTCAATTATAAAGGATGGTTATTGAAAATAATAAACCAAGGAACATAAAATCGGTTATTTATAGTCGGTTTTAATTAAAAAGTCCCTCTCATACCCTTTCACATTTTGTTGTGTGATTCAGAGAACGGTACTATAAAATTCAAAGAATCTTGAAAAAAAATATTACCGATGATAAAGCATCGAAATTAAATCCAGTTTAATTCAATTACTAGTTTGTTTCAAATTACGAAGAGCAAAAAAAAAAAAAAAAAAGGCTTCCAATTATTACACAATGGTTTATTATTTCCAAATAATAATATTTCAAAAATATCTGATCTGTCCATTCACAGGGATTTCTATGTCGCTTTGGTTTACAGTTCAGGTAATTAGATAATTTTTCAAATGAGCATTTGGAATGATTTACAAAAAGACAATCTGGTAAATGTGTCGGTACATAAATGGATCACTGTGTATATCCATACATAGCTGGAGAACATAGCTGGACTATGTAACAGATAGTTTCAACTTGGACAAATAGTTAAATTATTCACCAATCACCTATACGACAAAAAAAGTCGTATGCGGATCTATTATGATCTATATACAAAAACTGTTGCTCTAGCGCGTAACAATGACCAAGGCGGAACACATAGTTTTAACAAAATTTAAGTCCAACTATTAAATATTTGTTATTAAGGATAGATCAAATATCCGTAGAAATTCATTTTAAGTCCTTTCTGTTGAGTTAAATCTTTTTTTTTTAATTGCATTGGTTTATATATATTTTTTATAATTATATTCGTAGAAAATTCGAAAAAAAAAACCTATTTTTCTTTAGGCCTGGAGAACTTGACATTAGAATAAATGAAAGAATGTGTCAAGTTTGTCACAAACATTTTATTAACCTTTCAACTTTAATTAAGGTAATTTTCGAATTAAAATAATTTATTATTTTTTTTTTAACATATTCTGTAAAACAATTTCTGATTAATTGAAACAAAATCACTATTCACAACATATGAGGATATTTCTTTGATATGATAGAAACAGATTCAAACTTACCAGCTATGTAGTATATTATATGTTACATAATAATTTATCACATTACGAAATAATGTTACCTATTTATTTTTTACAAAAAACAGGCAATTTTTTACAAAAAAAGGCTGAGATCAAATAAAATGATGAACCGAGAACCAGAAATTTCATATAACTTTGCATTGATTTTAATTAAAAGAACAAAACATTAATAAAAATTGTGCATATTCTTATTTCAAATCAATCTGATATTGTTTTTAAATATATATATATATATATATATATATATATATATATATATATATATATATATATATATATATATATATATATATATATATATATGCATGCTACTGGTATAGTTAACTTTACAACTAGTTATTCTTAATAAGTAAGGTTATATTGCAATATATATGCAATTTGCATATAGTTTTACGTGATATTATAGCTATACTTCACTGACCATGTTATTTTAAAGTATTGTGTTATTTCAGATACTATATCAATACGTAAGTGTTAAACAGCCGTAAATCCAATTTTGCCAATGTTCATTTTATTATCGTATAAGCATTATTGTAGCCAAATTTGTTGAGGTTCTTCTTCTTCTTCCATGGCTCTACAGTCCTTGTAGGGCCCTGGCCTCCGGAACAACGCCTCTCCAGTCTTCCCTGTCAGCAGCTCGACCTCTCCATTGTCCGATTCCCATCCTCTGCAGATCGTTCTCCACATCACCCAGCCATCGCAGCCTGGGCCTTCCTCTTCTCCTTTTGCATCCTAGTTTGTCATATAATAGTTTCTTCGGGTACCTATCTTCTCCCATTCTTTCTACGTGCCCAAGCCATCTTATACGGGCTGATTTGACATAGGTGACTAGGTCTGGTTCATTGTATAGGTGCCGAAGCTCTCTATTATTTCTTGACCTCCATTGGCCTTCATTACATACTGGCCCAAATATCTGCCGGAGCACCTTCCTCTCCCAGATCTGCAGCATCTTTTCGCATTCCTGGGTCAAGACCCACGTTTCACCAGCGTACGTGACAATTGGTCTTAAGATTGTTTTATAAATCAATAATTTTGCTTTACGTGACAAGTTCCGAAATCTTAATGCTTTTCGCAATGCAACGAGACATCTGTTGCCTGCTGAAATTCTTGCTTTAATTTCTGCAGTGATGCCATTCTTTCGTGTCACTAAAGCTCCCAAATACTTGAAGCTGTCCACTTTCTTTAATGTGTGGTGGAGCAGTTGTACATTCTGCTCTTCCTGCCCATCATTTTTTGTGGAAATCATGTATTGGGTTTTTTCCTTATTTATCACCAGACCCATTTTTTTTCCCAGCTTCTTCAAATTCCTGCAAAGTTCCAGAAAGCGCCGCCTTTGACCTTGCTGATATCACTACGTCATCAGCATACGCTAGGTGTTGGGTCATCTTATTACATATCGTTCCTCCTGGGTTGGTCCTGATTGATCTCGCAGCTTGTTCGAGTACTATGTTGAGTAATACAGGTGACAGGGGATCTCCTTGGCGAAGACCATTCTCCACCTCAAACTCTTCTGATAGCATATTTTGGATTTTTACCCTACAGCTGGTGTTCTCCAAGGTCATCGCACTTAATCCGACTGACTAGCTTTTCTGGGACCCCTAGAGTTTTTATTACTTTCAGCAGTTCTATTCTGTCGAGACTATCGTAGGTCTGGCAGAAATCTATGAGGTGGTGGAGGTCAATATTGTATTCATATGCTTTCTCTAGCATCTGCCGTATGGAGAAGATATGATCAGTTGTGCTTCTAGTTGGCCGGAAGCCACTTTGGTATTCGCCTATATTTCTTTCAGCCCATGCCAAAATTCTCCTATTTATTGCGATTGAAAGTACCTTGTAGACAGTGGACAATAGAGCGATACCTCTATAGTTTTGGCAGTTTAATCTGTCTCCCTTCTTATGTATTGGGCGTAACACTGCCATATTCCAGTCCTATGGCATCCTCATCTCCATCCATACATCAAATACGAGGTTATATATTTCCTCCAACACCACCTCACCCCCATATTTCAGGACCTCATTCGGGATACCGTCTATTCCACGGTGCTCTGTTGTTATGGAGTGTTCCAATTATTTCCACTATTTCTTCCCTATCTGGTGGTATTTCTTCTTCATCCACGTTCGACGAGTCTCTTCCATTTTTCAATAATGCTTTTTTATTATAAGTTAGTCCTTCTTTATTCGGATTTAATAATTCTATGAAGAACTGCTTCCATATTTCCAGGAAAGATTTTCTATCTCCAATCAGGTTCCCCTCTCTAGCGTTAATGAATTCCAGCCTTGGTATATATCCATTTCGGAATTCTCTGGTGCTTTTATAGAACTTCCTGGTCTGTTTGGCTGCAAAGTCTTCTTGAAGCTTATCTAGCTTCTTTGTTTCCTGCTGCCTTTTCATTTGTTTGCATATTGCTTTTGCTTCCCTTCTTTTGGTTCTATAATGTTCCGCCGTAGTTCGGGTCCTTCGTTGGATCATTTTCTGCCTGGCACTATTACTTTCCTCTATGGCTTTTATGCAGTCCTCATCAAACCAGTCATTGCTTTGTCTTTTCGGTGCTGCGCCAAGAATGTCCTCTGCTACACCTTTAAGGCGTGCCCATCTTTCTTCTATATTCCTGCCAATAGATGAGTTGTTGCTTAATCTATCTGCGATCCTATCTCTGAATTGCTGGGCTACAGCATCCTCCTTTAGCTTTTTCACATTATAGATGGTGGCATTTCTTGCATTCCCTTGTATAGCCAGCTTCTGTTTATATAAAATCTTGACCAGATAATGGTCTGAGTCACAGTTAGCTCCCCTGTAACTGCAAACATCAAATATATCACTGGCGTGTCTGGCAGCAATGAGTACATGGTCAATTTGATTTTTGGTGATGCCATCCTGGGAGGTCCATGTTTCCTTATGTATTTCCTTATGTGGGAAAAAGGTGCTTCTTATTCTAAGGTTCCTTGTCATCGCAAAATCGACCATTCTGAGTCCATTCTCGCTTATTTCCTCATGCTTGCTGTGTTTGCCTATTATGGGGAAGAACATCGTTTCTTTTCCTATCCTACCAATAAAATCTCCCAAAATTATTTTCACATCATGCTTGGGTAGGGAATCGTATAGATTTTCTAGCCTTCCATAAAAGGTTTCCTTTTCCTCTTCATTGTCCTAGCCTTCTATGGGTGCATGTATGCTGATAAGAGAGATATTGAAAAACCTTCCTCGCAGCCTTAGTAAGCACATTCTCTCATTTACTGCCACGTATTTAATAATAGAGTGCAAGAGGGAATTCCTTATCGCAAAACCTGTTCCTAATATGTTCCGTCTATCGCCACTATTAATGATTGTGTAATGCTTCATCTTGGTTAGTACTGTGTCTCTCCAGCGGATTTCTTGTAGGGCTGATATATCTATTTTGTATTTTTCCAATTCCCTTTCAAGATCTCCCCCAGCTCCAGGTTGAAACAAACTTCTCACGTTCCAGATTGCCATATTTATTAGTCCATCTCCATGCCTAAATCGTTTCCCATTTGATCCATTTCTTTCCGAGGCTTTTTATGGTTTCTTGAAAACACTTACAGTTTTAACGGAACAGGGTCCCGCGTCCAACCCCCAACCTGGAGGACCAGAGTTTTCTGTCGGGGTTTCCTCCCCTAGTCGAAGGATCCAGTTTTAAGGCGCTGGAAGCTCGCCTTTGCCCTCTCCCGTCAGCCAATGTTCATCTTGATGTGCATTGTCCAGCGGTCACTACGCGTAAGTGGGAGTAGGACTTGCTGTCACGTCCACTTGTGGACTAGGGCCATTTCTCAGGTAGTCCTGGGCTATGGATATCGACATACCATATCCCGCTGAGAGCTATTGACAGCTATTTGACCGCCTTTTCGAAGGCGGTCAAATTTTTCGAGGTTAAATATCGTAAATAAGCATGAAGGGTAATAACAAGTTTACATTAATGGTACAACAATTCAAATTTAAAGATTAACCACAATCCAGAACAATATTGGCAGGGTGATCTGAAACTTCTTTTTGCTCTACTGCAAAAATTTGAATACGTTACGTGGGTTCACTGCTGACGTACAGGCCATTAAGGTACCATCCTTAATATGCTAAGTACCAGCTAATATTTCACTATGCTTATGTTATTATTACATTCCAATATTTATTTTCGCACTATACTAGTTTCTACACAGCATAATATATCAAAAAATGTTATACCTGTGATATGCCTTGTTAGGGCATGGAACATGTAAAATAAAATAAATAAACGGCCCTTTTTGGGGGGAGGAGGGTAGAAATAAATGATACACATCAGCAGGTTCCTTACAATTATTTAAATTTTTTGATTTTGGATTTTATCCTCAGTTCGAAGAGAATGACAACAGTGGCAAATTTTTAATAAAAGCTGCAATAAAGAACAAATTTTAGATTTCTTCGCGAGGTCTACAGTTCAAAGAACTACTAGTTAATCAGACTAGCGTAAGCGAATGATAATAAATACTTAACTGAAATACCATATCTTCTATAACTGCTATCACTATCAGTAGATTTCTCTTATCGTCTTAGGTTGTGGATGGTTTGTTAAAACGCAAAAAAAAAAATAATAATAATAAAACAAATCGATACTTGAACGAACGCTGTATAATAGCAAATGAAAGTTGAATCAGATACAAATTACAGTACGTCCCCGGTAACAGGATTATTTGAAGAAGAGCAAACAAAGGCTGAAAGATAACCCCGCAAGAGATCATAATTGGATTTGCTTTAGAATAGACGTTAACACAATGTGTGAGCGCGGTGTAAGCCTTGCTCAGGTAACTGTGGTCCCTGAATAGGCAGCAGTTCAGGTTCCAGTTCACTATGTCAATGGAAACGGAGAAATACATCCCTTCAAATTCCTTATTTTTACAAACCTACAATGTTTCCGTTAAATAACAATAAAATATATCTTTAAAAGACTTTTCATGAATTATATTAGATAAGTTAGTTGTTAAAAAATTTCAAGGATGACAGCCCCAGGGCCAGCTGAACTCTTCAAAACTCAATTGAACAAATCAGGGATGGTTAAATATTTCGCCTGCCGCCTATGAATATGAAGAACCGAAATTAGATTTAAAAAAAGGGTATTTTTCGAAAAATTTGCAAAATTGATGTCTTGGAGGGTTATCTATAAATATATAAATAATTTATCAATTTTTAAAAATCATGCATCTGCGTACATGTAAACATCAGTTAATGATGAAAACAGGTTTATGTTACATGAGTATATATATATATATATATATATATATATATATATATATATATATATATATATATATATATTAAATAATAAACCTGAAAACGTACCCTGGTTATCCTCCAAGTGACCACCTGAAAAACGGGTTTCCTTGAAATTAACGGAAAATAATTTGTATCAATTTAATTATTACTTTGTACTTAGCATTTTTGTAGTTTCTAAAACGTAACGTATATTCAATTGAGCCTTTCAGTTAGCAGAATGACTAACTGCCAGTTTTACGACAACGGTATTTTTATCATTATATAAGTATACTTATTAAATTGGTTGCTGGCTGTTAAGATAAGAAAAAAAATTAATTTAAATTTAATTTCCGAAAAAAACGATCAATATTTTTCATGTTGACAGAAGGACTAACTCCTTATTTGTTTAAATTGTTGAATTAAATGTCCTTTATTTTGATTTCAATGGAATGCTTTTAAAGCCAATAAACATTTAAAGAGAATTTTATTTTATTCCTCAGATCAGATCGAGTTGAGAAAATCTTTGAAAAAGGATAATTTTAATTTATACCAATCTCATAAGTATTGTTGGTCTGAAACAGAAGGAAGCCATAGATCTCAAGAATTTCATATTTAGTTAAATTTAGTTAATGTAAGAACTGGTCAAAACAGAAATTTAAAAGTTGCATTAAGTTTAATGTTCTAATTGAGGCGAGATGTAAATTGAAAAAAAATCCATTTGAAATTTATTTTATCTGTTCATAACCATTTACCGAATGATGTTGACTTCGAAGTATTAGAACTTTAAGGTCGCCGAAGTTAATATATTTATTCACCTGAAGAATGGTTTGAAATTATTATGAAATGTAAAGTAGATGAGTTCATTGTTTACTTATTGAAGCACACTGATTTCTTCAGCACAAAAAATAGAGGTTGCCACAACAAACAGGGCAATAAGCGAAAAAGGAGATAAATTGCCTAAACATCTGATGGATAAGGATGGAAAAAAACATTCCTTACGAAATGTTTATAAAATATTTTTTTGATGTAAATAAATTCATAGAAATCAGTGTTAGAAAAAAAAAACTATATGGAGACCTCTGCAATTATCTTGAGTAAATTAAGATTAATTATATCCAACTTCTCGAACTATATCACACAAGAAAAAAAATAATACATTTTAGATTTGCTTCTAAATATATTCCAACTACATAGTTATTTACCATGAATATAATTATAATTTGGAATCAAGTGAAATTGAAGAATAAGATGATATTTTGTATTGTAAATTCTGTAAAAATATTATATACTTTTTTTTTATTTTTCGTTTAATTATAATGATAAATTCTTCTTTAATATACTTAGTATTTACGAAAATCCTCACATAAATTTGAAATAATTTGAAAAAAATAGAATTGAATAGTTTCATTTACTGGGTAAACAAAATATTTGTTTCGGTTTTCAGTTGACTAAGTGACTAACTTCCTGAAATTGCTGTCTTTGTCTTTTCAATATTTATACAATAATCACTGAACATTTAATAAATGGTTAAGAGCACAATGTGAATCTTAGCAATCTTTTATATTTTAAAATTTCTACCATACTTTTGCAAAAGAAAAATATGAGAATTTTCTAACGAGAAATATTATTAAAAATGCTTTCCTGAAAAAATATTGAAATTGGAGTTAGTAATTATGTCAACTGAAAGGCTCATATATAATTCAAACATGCCAGGTTATTCGAGCAAATTAGTGAGTCCCCGGCAAAGTGTGTCAATCCCCTGTCATACTAAGTGAGTTGGTCTAGTTGCCAACAAACAGCAATACAGTTCCAGAAACGTTGTTTTTGGAAAAGGGACAGACTAGTATCATAGCAACAGTTGACAGGCTCCGGTCAACTTGGATCCGTTGATGTTGATAACCGTTTGGAAAGAATTAAGTCAGTGGAAGTTTTTGACTGCACTTGCTAGTTTTTCACCAAAATAACAATAAGTTCAGAAATAATTTTTTCGAATTGGAATATGTTATTTAGTATATAGAAAAGTTTGATTGTTGTTATTTTTTTTTTAATTCGTGAAAAAATCATAAAAACCTTAATTTTATCAGTTTTCTGTCCGTCAATCCACTCAGAAGAAAGAGAAATGGTGGGACATTTGATTTCACAAGTTATATAAAAATACCCAAACAATGTTAAGTATAATTTAAACTATGCTTCGAAAATTACTTCATAGTATTAAATATAAAAATATGTAGCACTGCACTGATTGTATGTGCGTGCGTAACACAATCAATCACTATAATAAGCCGAAGTCAAACCTAAGGTTCAATACCACCAATAATCGCCGAATTCATACCAACCTACAAAGAACATCGTCAAAATACTACTTTATCAGACTAAACACCTACGTGTCAGTATACCATCGCTTCTGCTCTGATAAAAAAAAAAAAAAACTTTTAAAAAATCGGCTATTGTTCAGCCTTTAACAACCTATTGTGTAGTAATGTGAGTGTTTTACAACAGTCAGCTGGCGTGAGCAGAGATGCCATGCAGAATAGATTCGTTACTGCTGAAAAAAAAAAATAAAGAAGTCTACAATGCACTTTAAATGCGAAATAACTTAAGTTTATTCCAGATATAATATTGCATAAAACTAATTTATTATACTTTTGTAAGAGAAGACTGGAAGAAGTACAATCTGCTCTGTTGAGTGAACTGTTTAAAATTATGTGAAAAAGATCATTATTATAGGGTGCCAAGAGAAAGTTGTGTGACGCGCTCACCTCACTAGATTTTTTATCATTATATTCAAAGAAAAAATATGTATTTTTCTTTAGGCCTGGAGAATTCGACATTAAAATAAATGAAACGAATGGGTAAAGCTTGTCACAAACATTTCATCGACCTTTCAACTTAAATGAAGGTAATTTTCGAATTAAATTAATTTATTATTATTTTTTTAGCATATTCTGTAAAATAATATCTGATTACTTTAAAACATCACTATTCACAATAGTCGTGTGATGTGCACACAGCACCAGTTTCTTATTTTTTTTTTTTTTTTTTTTTTTTTTTTTTTTTTTTTTAACAGGCATTGCATTTATCGTATTTATTGTTATATTCTAATATTGTATATAGCCAACTCTTTTTATTGTTCATTAAGGCGAATAAATTTATTTATAATCTCATTTGATATATATATATATATATATATATATATATATATATATATATATATATATATATATATATATATATATGTATGTATATATATATATATATATATATATATATATATATATATATATATATATATATATATATCTGTTTGTATAAATTAGCAAAAAAAACTGTGCCAACTTATTCCACCTTATTTGACCTACATTCCGAACGAAAAATAGAATATATTAATTTTTAATTGTCTTAAAAAAGTTCTGGATTATTGAATATAAAATATATTCTGGAATTACACTTCAGGATGGTATTTTGATTTTTCATAGGTACTACACAGCGTAATTATTCAATAAACCTAAACGTAATAACAATTTATTAAAATAAATTAATTAATTTATTAATTAATTGTAACACCTAATATTAGCTGGCACTAGTCTTCTCTTTTATCGATTTTGTCTTATAGAGTTTATACTGAAAAGTGTAATTTCATTTAATTTATTCACAGGCGACAAGGCTTTTTACCAGTCAAGGAATTAACTATACAATAGGCTTGGTATCAGACTGAAACGCCACTCGTTAATGGTCGATATAATGTCATAATAATTGTGGCACCTCCAATTAATAAGGTGAAAGAGATCACGAACGAGGAGGGAATACAAATTATACGGCATCGCACGCAGCCCCAGGGCCACTGCTCTCTATATTATTGACATCACAATTATAGCGAGTCACAATTCCTGACTACTCGCTGATTACTATGGCTACGAATCAACAAATGGTCATATCATGTTTATAATAACCGGTCATCAGTCCACGTCCGTAGAAACCCGACCACGATAGTTAAGCCCAATATTTTACTCCGTCACTTTCCCCTCTCGCAATATGATGCGACATTTTTAATATTCAATCGAATTTTCAGTAATGAATACAAAATGCTCATCAAAATAAAAATTGAATTACAGTGGAACCTCCATTATCCGGGGTTCAATTCACCAGGAATCCAATTTCCGAGGTTTACTCAGGTTTTAGTTTTCCTCAGGTAAATAATAAGTAACACTTTCTTCGTTACTTTTAATGATAACGAAACAAGGCATAGATTTCATAGGACTAGAGCTATTTATACATATATTTAACAACATATTGAAATATACGTAGGAAAGAAACCAAATTTGCACGGTTTTCCGTAACGGCATTGTGTTTATAGAATTTTTAAGGAGCCACTCATAGAGGCGTAAATAAAATTAGAAATAGCATATGAATTCAATAAACATTTACTTGTTGTTACTAATAAATGTAATATTTCTATACATTTCTTCCTAATTAACTTTTTTATTAATGCATTACAAATTTAATAAAACGGAAAAACGTTACTGGAATTTAAATTTTTATTATTCCTAGGGGACTAGATGTCCCATAATAAAAATAACTTTCCATTCATTCATTTAAAAGTACAATCGCTTACCTAAAAATGATTTTAGTAAACCAAAAGTTATTACAAATGGTTTTGCAATTTTTTTTTTCTTGTCCGTGGAGGATGTAGATACGACAGCTTTCATTTTATAAGAAGAATTAATATTAAGTATAAGTTCTTTTATCGTTGATTTCTCTTCAGATCAATAGATCATAACGCTTCCAAGAAGTTGCGGACGCGAGACTCCTGTTTAACCATGTTCGCCAGTAGAATCATGCATAATAACGCATTAGTTTATATTAGATTAGATCAAGTTATATTAATATAACCTAAGATAAATAGGTTTATGCTAGCATATATCGAAATATCTCGATTAGTATTCCCACACCTGCATTAATTAACGAGTTCGTGCTTTGCGGGTCAAATGTATTTTGGGTAAAACTAATAAATCACAACATATATATCTATAGAATATGGTGCCGTAATAGATAATTAAGTTCAGTCACGCTTCAATAGCCTAACAGGATGGACTGACTCACAATAAGGTTTTAGAAAATGAATAATACAAAGAAAGAAAAAAATTAAAGAAAATGAAGAGACATGGTCTCAAGCATTGTTTTCATGCTTAATTAAAAAATATAATATAAGTTACATAACTTAAAAATGGCTCAAGATGGCCGAAACATTGTCAATATTTGAATAAAAAATATATATCTATCAATTGGCCTGTTTTAATTTTAAAAATATTATTAACACATCGAGGGAGTAATATAAAAACCAAATTCAATAAATATAAAATCGTTTGTAAGTATCGTATTTAAACGTATGACCATGCATTATGCATCTATAATTATTTGAAGTCCAGGAAACTCGAAGGATATATCTGTTCAGATTTTTGCCAACAACTCTCTAATGCCATTTTTAGTCGTTTTTTCCCCGAAGAAATAGACTATTGCTGTGGGTCGAAGGTCGACGGTGAGCGGCGGGACTGCGATTTCTATCCGTTTCATAACCCCTAGAGCACGATTATGGAAAATTTGGAGATGTCTGATATATATTTATAAATATATATTTTTTCCCGCTATATTTGAGCACCTCCAGCGGCCCCCTTTGAGTCAAATGAGCTGAAATTCGGTATGTAGGGCTTTATTCAAGGCAGAACGATACCATTAATGAATGGGTAAATTCCAATCAAAATTTCGGTATGTTTACCTGAAATTTCGGCGTTTTTTTAAGTTATGCGCATCGCTACAGCTCCACCATATTAGTTTATAGGACCGAAAATTTGTATGTGAATTGAGTTGGTGTCAGTGAAGTATCCTTTGGAGGTCTTGACTTAGTCCTCCCACCTCCCTGGGTTTTCCGATTTTTCAAATCATTTGCGCACCTTTAAAGCCCCTCCAAGTTTATTTAGGGAGCTCAAAACCTGTTGCATTTGAAATGAAATTAAATTTCCTATAAAACAAAAGAAGTTTTATCGAAATCAGACGGGTATTAGCAAAGATGTGGCTATTTCAACTGTTTCAATGCCTTATTAGTCGTTTTTTCTCCGAAAAAAATAGACTATTGCAGTGGGCCGAAGATCAGCGGTGAGCGGCGGGACTGTGATTTCTATCCGTTTCATAACCCCTAGAGCACGATTATGGAAAATTTGGAGATTTTATTTTCGGTTAATTGTCATTTCATATGTAAATTTCGGTATGTTAGGGGACTGTCTTTTGTGGGTCTCAATTTTTTTCTTACTCCTCCGGTTTTATCTTTTTTAAACGGGAAAATACGACTTTAGTGATGGAGTTCTACTGCTCACGGATTTTTTTTCTTTGTTCTGTGATAAAAATAAAAACAAAGTAAAATTTCATTTTGCGATCAAATTAATTTAATCAATAAACCATATAATTTGTCAAACCTATCTTCTAAAATAGGACATGAAGATAGTCAGAACACTGAAAAAAAAAGAAGGTGGCAAAATGTCATAAGTCGGAATGCATGTAGAAAACAACTGTTATTAATTAGGTCAAACCAACATTTTCTATATGCAGTGACTATCAGTGTGAGCCAACTGTATTTCCCAAATATTGGTGATACATTTACTCAAGTAAAACAACTTTGTTATTTTACATAGCATCTCGAAGTTTCAAAATATTTTAAAATCAGAAAAAAAAAAAAGAAACATAACATTTTTTCATCTCACAACAGATATGCTAATTGACGTGCTAGCCAACCCCAGATGAATATTAATAAAACTGGAAAAGTATAAAATTATAATTCCACAATAAAAACTCAGAATTTATACTGTCGACGAATTTTGGGATGTTCTGGAAACTTTAAAACATGTTATGATTGCAAACATTGTATACTACCACCTAATCCCATTTGCATCATATCCCTGCTATCCTTTTAAGTGGTTAGCAGAATTATCTCATCATCTTTGTTTTCTGACAAAACCTCTTCCTTTATAGCAGTTAACGAACACCCTAGAGGAAAATGGGGTGCCGTTTGGGTTGTTCACGATATACTTTAAAGCCCGAACAAATGTTGTTGAATGAAAATGGATGTTCGTGTCATCCTGATGTATACCTAGATTGAGAGCAAACATTCTCCAATGCAAACGTAACAAATTGGATTTTAATGATTTAATTCAAATGAGCTGTAATAGTTAAAGCTATCCTCTTCTCCACAAAATAATAATTATTATAATTATAAAAATTGATAAATAAACAAAAGCTCAGCAAGACTCAAAAGCTCTAGGTGCAAAAGCAAAATTACTCACATTTCATTTCTCTACTCAATAAATTATTCCATGACCTTTCACACTACAAACCAACCCGAATTAGCCAACACATTAGAACAATTTAGGCTGGTCTCTGTTTTATATTTCAACTATATAAGTCTAAATGGTATTTCAATATTCAAAATTATCAATGAATTTTTATAATAAATTTCTTCTATACAAGCATTGTTTTTGAGTTTCACCCACCTACAGTGAAGCCACAAGGAGGAGGGTAATGTGTTTAGCTAGACCGTTAGTAGGTATATACCGATTTTTTGTAGCGAACGGCTCAACCGATTTTCAAATTTAATGACTCAAATTATTCGTTGTGATCTCGTGAATGCTTTGAAGCATGTTGAGCTCAAAATACTCAAGAAATGCTATATTAAATTTGTTTAATCTGTCCGTTTAAGGATATCTAACGATTTTTTGAGTGAAGTGCACCACCTTGATGGCTCAAATTACTCAGTGAATTTCGGTGAATGTTTTGGAACATCGTGAGCTCAAAATACTGAAAACATATTTCATTATATTTTAAGTATTTTCGGATTTTTGTTGATGTTTCTTATTATATCATTTGTAAGTTCATAATTGGCCATAAATTATAAATAGGCAATACTTGAAAAACTAAAAACGTTGATATAAAATTTAATTTAATAAAAACTACGGAAATAACTTTTAATCCTATTCGCTCTAAGAGACGAAATGTACTTGCATATTTACTTAAGCACATTGGTGGGTTGATAGTGAAGTTGACGCCCATGCATATTTAACCTTTGTGTAATAGTCGGGTGCTTTTCACCTGCAAGTATATAACCTATTCCTATTCATCAGTACATGTCAAAATACAGACAGCTTTTTGCATCTGTATATGTAAATATATAGAAAATATAGTAATGTATTGGAGTAAAAAAGACTCTTCAATTTCGATTGGGTGTGGAAGGCACCCGACTACAACACCAAGTTTCAATAGTCATGGGCATCAACCTCACTATCAACCCAACAATGTGCTTAAGTAGATATGCAAGTGCATTCCGTCCCTTAGGACGTAGAGGGTTGTAAGATGTGTCAGATGGATCTGTCTAATGCCTAAACTGCTGGTAGAATAGCATTCCTTAAGTGTTGTCTTAGCTTTTTTGAGGCTGTCGGATGAAGAGGAATCACTTCGTCAGAATATATTGTTTCAACATTAAAATATATTAAAAAAAAATGTATATATTAAATGTCTATGGTGGATTAGTATAAGTTAGTAGGAATGAAGTATTTTTTCATTATGAAATAAGGAGTCTGCAATATTTAATACTTTATGAATAAAGTCTGATATTTAAAACCTACAATCAGTTTTCGGTGAGTATCGATGATATATATAGTATCGATATATACGATATATATATATATATATATATATATATATATATATATATATGTATATACGTACATTAATTAAAACGGCAATTGGGGTATTGATGTATATTTAGATATTATTTTGGCTCAAGCATACCTATTACAATAATAATTTTTATATTCTGGTCTATGTAAATTAAAGATGCAAACTAAATGTTCTTAATAATAAATCACATATCCTGTCACAATCACATATCAGTTCTATTCCAATGAGGAAACGGAACCATATTGAGAACAATAGGCTAAGCAAGAAGGGAGAGGTTATGGTCAGCTAGTGGACTGTGTACGTGGTCAGGAACTGCGTGGGGTCATTCTGTTGCAGACCACGCAGTCACTCTCTGATAAATGGAGGCTCTGTCTCTTTTCGGGATCAACTCTCTAAGCTAAATAATTACTTAAAGAGTTAACAGAGTTTATATTTTATTCATACTTGGTATAGATATCTCACTTATGAATAGCTTAGACAATTCAACCTAAAGTCATGCTTCTTTAAATTATAAAGAATCTCTCAATATTAGAAGGCCAAAAAACAGGAATTCAATTTTACCGGGAGACATTCAACGTGTTCTCTTTTTATCAATTATTTTGGCACAATTGTTTTCAAAAATGAAATCTCCCACCTCAATCGTGTCCAAGAGACCCTTCAGTTGGGAACACCAATTGTATTTTGAATGTTTGGACTTAGATGGACTCAATTCGTTTCGGAGCTTGAGAAAGCATAATTTAGGATATCCATTTCTAAAAGTTTGGTTAGCCAGTTGAGTGCATATTTTATAATAAGGCATCCAATGTGGGCAGTACCTGTTTCCAGACGGATCAAAAAAGCAGGAGTGGTTCTACAAAGCGAAAATTATTGTCAATACAATCAAAAATAGTTTTACCCCATGGATTATAGTTAGTGGCCGGATATTCGTGCAGTATGAACCCAAAATGCAAAAAATCATGTTTTTTGTTTAATGCATTGCTATGTTTCTGGCGAAATGCTTTTCTAAGGCAGGTGGGGGTTCCAGAAACCACATTTACACAATTTAATGATCTAATTTAATCTCTATTTGCATCGGTTCCATATTTTAACATAAAAGGCTAGAGACCGCAGAACCCCCTGCTATGGTCAATAGCTCGGGATATTATAAATACTATTGGATTTCCTTTCCAAGGGTGACGTGTTCACCATTTCACTTAATTAACTAGATGATGGCATGCAGTGTAAATAGAATGTTAGATTTTGTTTCAGATCTTACTTTATTTACGTTACGTTATTAATTACACTATTGGCTTAATAATTTCTAATATAAATTACTCTCATTGTAAAAATCTACATATGTATTTGAGAATACTGGGAGAACTCTTGCTTATTTAAAATATCTTCCGTATGCCACATAATATTATACATTGATGTACACAATGAATCAAAGTACAAGCACTTATTGTTGCCTTCTAACTTCGGTGCTCGACGGTCTAGGATTCTCTTTCTGGCTCGAACTTCGTCTCTCGATGGAGTGCTCCATTCTTCCCTCTGCGAACCTCTGTATTCTGGTTCTCTCAAGAACTAAACTATTCTACATTTTCCCTAGAACTCTCTACTTCAATCTTCCTACCAGAACTCTCCACTTCAGCTCTCCCCTTCAAACTTCTGACCCGAACTCTCCACTTCAATCTTCCTACTGTTTAATAGTCTTAAAACTACCTATACAAATGCCTATTCAAATAAACTAATTTTACTATTTAAATAAGATATACAATTATACACATTTATCCAGAATGAGTTAATCTGACGAAGGTTTCGCCAGGACTCTTTAGCTCGTCATCGGAGGGAACGCTAAGTTGGAAATCCCTTTTTATCCCCTGGAAAAGGATAAAGACTGCCGTACTTTTCTATAACCTAGTAAGTCGTCTTTCCTAACATGGTCCAAGACCATATAGCCCTCATAGAATTCATATCCTAAAATAGGGAGGATAAACGGTTACCTGGCACTTCTCTTAATATTCTTAATCTTCTATAATTAAAAATACTGTCCTTATTCAATGACTTCTTATTTATTTGGAGTTCTTTATTCCACCGCTCTGATGTGGCTAATTCATTTTCTAACTGTTGAGGTCTTTTTTCTGGAATCGAGAGCTTGACTAGAGTTGTGAAATTTAAACATTTTTCAATGTTGGCTTTTATCTCATGGACCTCATTTTCCATTATGATAACTTCCATAATGGTCTCGATGGGGGCGCTTGTGAAACTCTTTAATGTTTCTTCTTCACTTTCTTTATAATCATCAAGGGAAGTTACAGATATTATACATTCACTATTTTCTCTCACCTGAGGTTTCTTTCCTGTTCCCAAATCTTGTATTTCCTGGTGTCCAAGCTCTTTAGTTTTCTTCTTCTCGTTTTTTCCAGCAAAGGGAGGTTCCTGGTCTATTGGTTTATCTTTAACATCCTTACAGCAAGCAGTGAGTTCTTCAGCCATCTTTTTCTCAATTCTCGCTTCAAATTTTTCAAAACTTTAATTTTCCTTTCGGCTACTTCATCTATCTTAGCTTCTAGCCTCTCAGTGATATTTTCTTCAAGCTTCTTTGTACTTCCCTCTATTTCTCTTCTATCCTTCTCCATCTCCTCCTGAATTTTCTTTGTACTTTCCTCTATTTCTCTTAGATCCTTTTCTATCTCTTTCTGAATTTTTCTTCGATCCTTTTCCATACCTTCTTGAATTTTCTGAAGTGTTTTTAGCACGGTCATGTTCCTCTTTCGTTAATCCATCTTCGAACAGCGTGTGCGTATATTATCCCTATTACTTAAAAACCTTTATGGTGGGGTTAAGCGCTAACACGAACAAAAAATACCTAAAAGAACAATAACCAAATGTTCCAGAAATTGAATTTACAATCAAATAACAACCCATTTTTTACTAAGACCTACAAATGTGGAGGAAAGGTATTAAGTATAAGCAATTGATCTGTTCCCAATTCCTGAAATACTCACAGCGAGACCAGAAAGTATTGAAAAAAATTATCAACTCTCCCCTTCAAACTTCTCATCCGAACTCTCCACTTCAATCTTCCTACTCGAACTATCTTTCTCCCGGTCTCTATACTGTTTCCCCTACTTCTTCTTGAACAGATGAATTTTGTTCCCCACTCTCCTTTTGGGACATCCTATTGGCTGACGCTCTAAGAATATTTCCAAAGGACTTGTAACCTTGGACGGCAGATTTTATTACACCATGTCGACCTGGCCTATCTCTAGGTTTATGGTGCTCTTACTTTCGCTTATCTTAAGCGGCCTATTGGCGGTCTTGAACTGCACCTCTCAGGTACAACGCCCGACCTCCTACAGATTCTTTAGTCCGAAAAAGAAACTGGTTAATGTTGATATTACTGAACCGGGTGGCATCTCTTTAATTTATTCCTTATTTAATTACTATTATGAATATTAATTAATTCCTTCAATCCCAGTATCCTCAATACATAACAGTTTGTCACTAATATATGGAAAACGTGTCTAACCTTGTGATAGAGTTACACCTATAGCGTGTAAAAACGTGAAAAAAATAAATTACAATATAACAATAAAAAACGATTAATCTAAACCTCAAAAGGAACTTAATCGATAAATTTAATACCCAACATATTTAAAAAGGAAAAAAAACGTGTAAAATTAAATTAAAAACAACACACATTTACATGGGAAATTTGTTTCTAATGCTAAATTTTATGCTGAAATAATCTAATTTCGTTCAAAAAGTGTCAAATGTTCAATTTATCCTAAAAAGAGCAAAACGTGCAATTTTGTGCTATATTAAATTTTAATATATCATTCAATTGATCGTGAATCAGATTGATAATAGATTTTAAATGTGTTGCACTCAAGAAAATATAATGTGCAATGACTTGGAATTCCGGTTTCTAATTATAATTAAACTGCATACTTCGCGCATTACACCAGGATAGAAAAAAAGTTCTTCTTCTTAATCTTATCCTCGTCTACCGCAGTTCAGTGTTGAGGATCCCGTTTATGTAGTCCGATCCATGCATCTCGGTCCTGGACAAGCTGACATCGCCTACCCTCGAATGCCTCTTCTCTCGAATGGTGTTCTAACGTCGCCTTCCCATGTGTTTCTGAGCCGTTTTTTTTTTTCTTTTAGGTCTCGATATTTTAATATTTTGGGTATTATTTTGGATTGGGTTTCTTTATTTAAGACAAAATCTTATTCTCTCAAATGGTATATATATATATATATATATATATATATATATATATATATATATATATATATATATATATATATTTTTTTTTTTAGAAAAAAGTTAGAGAAATATATACAATTTGAGAGAATACAATTTTGTTTTAAATAAAGAAATCCAATCTAAAAAAATTAAAAAAATTCTTTTTTTTAAATTAATTTTCTGATAATATTTTTATTAATTAATGCTACGGTACAGAAAAAAGAATGTCAGATTTTGATTTAAATTAATGTTCTATGGTTACATAAATAATTTATAAAACCATTATCGAATTGCCAGCAAATCGAAATTGGATAACAGCTCCCCGCATAAGCTAGTTATCCACGAAATTGCCGAAACATGTCATTTTCTCTGACAGGTGTTGACGCCGTCAGGGCCTAGAGCTAATTGACAAACATGAAGAACACTTGAATCAAAGCCCCACGGAAAATTGGCTTTCCAATCCTTACGGCGAGATTATGCTCCGAGGAAAGTGTAAACCCCTTTATAGCTCTGTCATATTCACGGGGCTCAAGAAACTCCTCTGACCGTAAAAGAAAACCATAAATTTGAGGAAAATGGTATTTTTCGACGGGAACACTGCGCCCTGAATACACTTGAAAATAAAGGATCTCTTGCTTTCGAATAGGTCGTTTCCAGGGAGCGACGTCTATAAACCTCTTTTGCGCAGTAATGACCGCTATTAAATTGACTTATGATTGCATTTAAACTTTGTAGTTTTGTAGTAGAAGTCACCGCATAACGGCCAGCTTATGATTTAATGCCGATTAAACAATTCTCTTCACGGTTTGATACTATTTGAAACTCGATACTTCAGCAAATAAAACAAATTTATTACTAAAAAAAAATATTTTACATTGAGGAAAAAAACTTTTATTTATTTATTTAAGATAAAGTGCTCTTGAGGATTTTAATTTAAAAGTTAAGCGCATCGATCAAATAAACAACCTTTTTTTAAAATACTGGATTAAAAAGAAAATTAAGAATTTGTTTTATACTGAGGGAGAGAGAAAACTGAGAGGGTATGTCACTGAACTTCTAGCCTGTTTCGATTCCACCTGCGTATAGAAAACTTATAACTTGTTATATTACCTCCTCTGGGTCACACCAAGCCTCTATAAAGTGGGTACCTGGCGATTGATTTGGTTGGAAGATAAACCTGTTGGTAGGGAGTGGATGCATATCACACCTTCTTGTGTAACTGATTGACATGATTACGTCCTCATCAAGCACTAAACCCCAGACCTTTATTTCACCGGCTGTCATGGTACATGTTTATTTTATTTTTATATTAGTACTAAAATGTTATCTTTAAGTGGCCTTCAGAACACGCTTTTTTTTAATCTTACAATTTAAAAAGCATATATTTGAGACTATTCCTCACGCCTCACCTATTTCTCATCACTCCCTTTATTAATAGCCTCTTTGCTGATTGCCATCTTAATGTTGATAAGTAAAAATTAATATTTGAAAAAAAAAACAAATTAAAAACTTGAGACTATTATAAAAATATCTGATGTGGGCGACACATGACTTCCTTGCACGCCTATTAAATTATAAATCCGTGGCTCAAAAAGTGATACTGAATTTGGTTACTAGTTTCCGAAGATTGCAGTAAAAACGACACTCGGCGTCCCGTCATCCATCTATTGACACACACACACAAATACACATTCTTGTCACTGGAGGTCTCATTCCGTTACGAACGTACGTACAGACGCCACGACGAAACTAGTCAAAATGGATTCAGGGATGGTCAAAATGGATATTTCCGTTGAAATCTGAAAATCGAAAATTTTCGCGATTACGATACTTCCTTTACTTCGTACAAGGAAGTAAAAACACCATATGTTTTGTGTATGATGCTATCCCCATTAAATAAATGACTTTATAAATATAAAATATATTAAAAAAACAATTAAAAAATCTATTGGTTCTTCGTTAATTTTGATATTGTCCACGTGAGGATTTCGTTGTCAACTGATTTTTTTACACAGTTGTGGATGGTCGGTAAATTTTTTCCTTCCAGATAAATTACTAGGTTGTCTCCGTGTATTAGAATTTTTATTGCTAATTTAACTTCTTCAGCAACTTTCTTTATATCTAAATTGAAAATTGGCCAGCACGGAATCCCCACACGTTCAATATATTTTTAGTCTCAAGATACCATTTAAATCGAAGGTTTACCATTTTTTTCAAAAAGTTTGCAATCGGTCTATAACAAGAAACTAGTTCCTTTGATTTTACTCTTTTCACGATAGGAACGATGCAAGCCATCTAGAAAGTAGCCTGAGCTGAATGCATCATAGAAGAAATTATTTAAATAAATTTTGTTTGAATGAGGTAGGTGTTTAATCATAGAGTCTGCCATTTCATTCGGACCTGGAAAACATCCTTTACATGGCCTAAATGCAGAATTGTTCGGCTACAATCCAATATCAACCCTCCATCTAGCTCAAAACAAACTGCTAGTACAATCCTACCATTTAATCGTCTAAACCATAATGCGACCTATCCGATAACAAACTAGATCAGTACAACAGTCCTTCCGAAACGAATAAAAATGTACATGGTTCTTCCACATCAAGTATTCATTAATATTGAATACAAAGCTGTTCCATGAGATAACATATAACACTCTTAAATTAGGTAGGAGAATGTTCTAATTATCATTCTATAAATGAAATAATAATGATTTAGAACTTGATCGACTGTCGTGTTCAATTCTACTGAATGTTACAGAGCTGTGACTAAATTCACTGCAAATTTCAACATTTCTCGTTGAATAATTGAATAAATCCATTATATATCATCTTCGTTAAGCCTATTAGCAATAAACCCGACATAAAATATTAGTGGGGATAATTCAGTTAGTAAGCATGATTCATAACATAATGCATTTTAATGTCAGTCCCAGTAGCTCCTGGCCCTGTTATTTCAAATAATATAATTCGTATTAATAATATAGAAAATTATATAACGGAAGGATTCGTTTATTTTAATACAGGACTCTTCTGTGGGTTACTATGGTAGAAAAAAAAAACAATGTGCATACATCTATATATGCACATCTATATATTAATTTTACAGCTAATTTAACTAGCTAAAATGTTTATAATGGAGCCATTTTTGACAAAAGGCGTTCTTTTAGAGAAACATTTCTATAAAAATATGATTTGTTGCAGTGTTTTTGTGATTAGTCCGAAGCGTCAGACCGATATTTTTACTGAAATAACATAGCTTTAAATTTTGTTTTGCTATAAGAAAAAACTCCACGGGAACATATAGCGCTTTGAAAAACGGATCATCGACCATTTTGTACCTTATTTAATTTTTTTTCGAGATCACCTGTTTTTACATTTTCTCAATTTTCGAAAAAGTTATAACTTCTTTTGCATACAATTTTAATTACAGATAGGCACTAAAAAAGTCGACTATTTGACCTCCGAAGCAAGTTTCTGCGATAATTAAAAACCCAGTAATAAAATGTCCAAAAATGACTAATTTTGCGGTTTTTAATTTTTTTTTACGAAAAGCTGTTGACCGATTTCAATTGTTGGAAACTCATTTTTTCCGTATTTTTGAACGCTATTACGTAATATTTTTTATTTTTCTTAAACAAATTTGTTTCACATCTTAAACATGAAAAAAAAAAAATAATTTCGGCTCCTTTGTGAATATTTGTCACCATATTGCTACATCACGACTTTATCTAAAACATGTAAAATCTGTTTCTGCTATTTTTCTCCCAATTGTCACGTTGATAAGGAAATAAATTAACAAATATATATATATACACTCATATACACAATGTATGTAAAATGGGACATTTAGTTCAAACGTTCAATTTTACGCTATTAAAATCCAAATCATCTAAATCAACCCAAAAAGTGCAAAATGCCTAATTAAATCCAACATAAATCAGAATCATCCGAAAAAGAGCAAAACGTGCAATATTAAATTGTAATATATTATTCCTTGATAATTTACATATTTACATAATCGGTTTTAAATCTGTTACACAAATTGTGCAACAACATGGTAACCCGGTTTCAACTACGGTTGGAATATTGACAGGCGCTATATCGATATATCGGAGTTGAAAAACCGATATATTAAAACTTAACATCCGATATATCGATTATATCGATATTTTCCAACGATATATCGATAACACCATATGCTTAATTATATTACAGTAGAATCTCGGCAATTCATATCCCAGTAATTCGTATAGATTTTCTGGTCTCTTGAAAGTGTCCCTTTATTTCGTATAATAACACTGCAATCCGGTCTCTCCGATAATTCGTACGTATTTTCATCTTCCAAGTAATGTAAGCACCTTATAATTCGAATTTCCAAATAAAAAGTCTGGTTAACTCTTCATCTTTTCAAGATAAGTTGTGAGTGAGAGACAGCGGAATCGTTTCTATGAATTTCGGTCTGTCGGTTTACACTTTTTTTTTTCTATTCAGTTCTCTTTAAATAAAATTGTAAAAAAACCTGTAACCATACTGTTAGCCGACAACATAGATTGATCTGAAAAATTAGGTTCGCTCATGATTGGCAAATCCGGGAATGCAAGGTGCTTTATAAACAAAAACTTTACCGAACACCTATCGTACAAACACAAAAGCATGCATCATAAGTGAAATTTTCAACGAATGGATACAGATATGGAATAAAAAATAACGAAAATTTTCAACTGTTTATTGATAATTGTATGGCCCACAACAATACCACATCACTCAGCGATGTTTATCTTCTGTTTTTTCCTCCCAGCACAACCTCTAAGCTCCAATTTCTAAACTTGGCCATAATTAAACGATTTTAGACATTTAACGCAAGGAAGTAGTGATGCAACTCTCAGAAAGCATCAAGGAAGGGAAATCACCTACCTCAAAATTAAGAACTCCCATGACTTTTCGAGATTTCGCCTATTATGACGAAGGTTTAGGATCCTAACTGACCAGTTAGGATTTCAAAATAAAAATATGTTATAACATTTTTTTTTCTTTGAAGTATAAATCTTTTCTATTTTTTTTTTTTTTTTTATAATGATTCATGGCTAATAAAAATATTGTTTTATAAATAATAATCACTATATTATTTCATAACCTTCTTCACAGTTTAACATTATACTCATTTGATGCACTTTCTTTGCTTTTTCATCTATTTCCTTTCGATATATCGATATTTTTCTAGCGATTATCAGTGGATATCGATATTTGGTTTTGCAATATATCAAAATATCGAATACCGATATTTTCCTTTCGATGTTCCAATTCAATATCTCAACTCATAGTTTTCTCTTCTAAACTAAATTTACTAAATTACTAAATTACTCTTACTAAATTTAGTAATATATTAAATAAGAAAGTTGCATCGTTTCTTGGACATTTCTCAGGTTTTGGATAAGGTGCCAAAAATAGTTGGTGGGTTACTTTGGAATGTAACTGTAATATGGAATAAATTTACTGAAGTGTGCTCATTTCGTAAGATATAGTTAGTAGCTTGTCAAATCACCAGATGCCTACAAACATAATTTTGTGGACGGGTGCATGTCAAACAATTTCATTAGATAAATGATAGATCTTCCTCATTCCTTTTATTTCCCAAATAATAACAACGCTTGATAAAACCGAACAACCAACACTGTCAAATCCCAAACCTTTATCGAGCAAAACAACCATACATGCCTATTTGAACATTCGTGATTTTATTAACTCAATTATAGTTATAATCGTTCCGCAGTTCCGTATTTAGAAACTGTCTAGATTTTTCAGAGGGCTCCTCTTTCTTCAGGCAGTACTTATTTTCGAAGAACACAAGCCGTTGTTCTTTCTTATGTAACGTATGTGGCTGTATTCCGCACCCGTCAAGAATAGTAGGAAAGATAATAGTCTTGAAAATTCTAATTTTCAGGCAGTTTCGCCAACCAACAGAAGGTGAAAAAATTAAAACTCATTAAAGTGTTAAGTTATAAGTTCTCGGGATGATAAACTGCGCATGACTTGGTAGCAATTTGGTAACAAACCTACAAAGAGAAGTTTCCTAATCCAATCTATTGTATCAATTCATTTAACCGAGCAGCGGAGGAAAGACAAGGAGAGCGGAGGCCAATGAGAGAGATAGGGAGTACAAGTTATAACAAGATGATTACAGCCGAGCCCTAAACAGGCCGTTCTTGCTTCTTGTTAACAGTCGTTCATTACATCTGCTCCGTTAGAGGCCAAGATGGTACGCTCTCGTTAGTTGCCCCATGCCGAACGCAGGTTAGCTCTACATTTTTATGATTTCTCTGACCTGGTTAGAGTTGTTCTACCCTCGAAATTCTGCTGGTTCGATAAACTGCTTACCTAGAGGCGAGGAAACAGAAATTCCATTTTCAGGCAAAATAATGAAAATTGCTTCGTTTCCTGTTAGAAGATGATAAATTAAAAGACATCCATTTCAGCAGTTGCTCCCATCTCTGTATAAAAATGTCAATACTATGCTTCAAGATTTATTTCGATCCAAACTATAATTGCATCAATAAATACAAAAAAACTGATCATAAATAAAATAAAATGATAAAAACTCAGTCGATCAAAATTGGAAGTCTCATAAAGTATCACCTGCTTATGCCACATACTTATATAAAAAACAATTAAGTGTTTCATCAGAGCCTGGTTCATCAGCATAATCTCTATCTAGCTCATATTCACTTTTGAGAAAGCCACACTCATGTGATGCACATGTAATTATCGTGTTAATGAGAAACATTATCTAAAACTTTAACTTTTTGTTATTTTATAAAACATACCTTAACGATCCCATTTTAAAAGGAAAACTCAATGTGAAAAAAAAATTATATTTTAACCCTATATTTATATTTTAATTTAAATAAAGGTGGTTGGCAATATTGATCCCAAGCGAATCTACAAGCAAGTTAGCATAAAAATTAAGGTTAGTTTAACAAAACTGCACTATGATTATTTTATTACGGAAATTAATTGATTTGGTAAAATTCGGCATAAAAATGAGTTTATTCGGAAAACTATGCTGAAATGCGGGAATGTCTCAGGAAATTCTGGGCCTTTGGTCACCGCGCCTACTTCACCTGTACCTATTGCCCTTGAGTATGGCATATATATCATTAATTGCGAATAAAAAATAAAACAAACAAAATGTCTAAATCTCAAAAAATAATTGAGTATAGGCACAAGTTTCACTGGAAAAAAGGGCAACTATTTAATACGACTAATCAGAGATCAGTACTTACACCGCCATTTTACATAACATACACATAGGCCATTCTACAAAGTGCCGATACATCGATAGCAATATGCGCACTAACATTTAAGACAGATACAAAAGTCGATACACTTACAAAAGTTGTATGATTGGGGAAACTAGAGATAATTCGACTGAGCAATGAAAATTCAGAGAACATATGAATTTAATTAAGCTTAGACATGAAGCGTTCTCGTATATACCTTGAAATATCAATAATCTTAAAAATGGACAGAATACAACAATATGATACGAGCACTACATTTATGAAACAAGCTTCTATTATCGAGAAAACGTGAATCATTAAACCTCGAACTCAGCCCAATACATTTATTATTTAAACGAAAATCCAAGTTAAACAAGGCAAAAATTAATTCCTTAAGCATACATAACTAATACCAGTATGGATAAGTGCAAATAGCACACATATAACGATAACAAACCCATTTGTATAAGAAATTTTAAGACATCACCATGATATAAAACTCCGTATAGTATAATACTACATATATCTACATATATAGTATAATACTATATAGTATATATAGTATAATACTACATATATCTACATACATCCTTACATACCGTAATAAAAGTACTACTCATAAAATTCGAATTGGGAGCTAACAAACGGTATTCAATTAAGAAAGTAGCCCATTTTGAATGTAGAAAATAAGTTTAGTTAGACCCCCTACCGCCCAAGTGGGACGAATTTTCAAAGTGTTTTAATTGAGAGATATTCAAAAGTGTAGGGTAAAAACTTTAAACCTTAATAGGACATAATTTAAATTTTTGATTTTTACCTTTATTTGACGGCGGATGCTATATGGTAACAGTTGATGAATATACGAGTATATAGTAATTCAGAATAAACGTTGTAACGATATAAGACTTGGACATCAAAACACATTAATAGAACGAATGACAACGACTCCAACAGAGTGACTAAAAAGAAAATGGATAAGTTAAATAAATTAAGACATAGAAATGCTACATTATTTGTTACTGTTACTATTGTACTTGGCAAGCACTAGAACAGTAAGAATTCCGGGTGAAAACTGAGGATTATAAATTGGAATGAAATAAATTTATTTAATTCAGTAAGGTTCCAAGATCAATCATTATTCCTTTGAACAGTCTATTTTCATTCATTATTTTACTTGAGGTAAAAAGGAGGAGAGAAAACCTCATCGGAATATTCATGAAATTATAATCAGCCTCGAAACGAACCGTGCAGGCTCAGTTTATTGTATTCATTAAAGCAATAAACCAACAGCATTAATTTATTGAAATAACGGTGCGGTTTCTGATCGTGTGTGGGTTCCGGCCAGGCGTTGGAAAACTTTATGAATATAATACAAATATTGAAAGTAGTAAAATAAACGAACACGATAATAAAAACAAACAAAAATTTGCATGAACAAATCAAATAATTAAATTAATAAAATGCCATAAATTTAATTAAATACTGCATTGCATAACCTTGAAAACATGAGTACTTTAACTGTAGATAAGTAGCATCTGTAATCATTCAGGTATAAATAAGTATTTAGGGGATGTGATCCACTATTTTATATTATACTTCTTCAGGACACTAATGTTTCGGAAATTAAGAAGGACAGCTAGAACTTAATGTAAAACGCAATGTAGTAATATGCGAACGTAATGCAGCAATGTGCGTAATGTCTGACATATGCGCGTAACATAGAACGCAGTGCAGTAATGCGCGTAACGTAATGTAGAACGTAATGTGCTTTTAAATTAAGGAATATAATAACTGAGGCCGATACATAACATACATTTTACATAACATACACATAGGCCATTCTACAAAGTGCCGATACATCGATAGCAATATGCGCACTAACATTTAAGACAGATACAAAAGTCGATACACTTACAAAAGTTGTATGATTGGGGAAACTAGAGATAATTCGACTGAGCAATGAAAATTCAGAGAACATATGAATTTAATTAAGCTTAGACATGAAGCGTTCTCGTATATACCTTGAAATATCAATAATCTTAAAAATGGACAGAATACAACAATATGATACGAGCACTACATTTATGAAACAAGCTTCTATTATCGAGAAAACGTGAATCATTAAACCTCGAACTCAGCCCAATACATTTATTATTTAAACGAAAATCCAAGTTAAACAAGGCAAAAATTAATTCCTTAAGCATACATAACTAATACCAGTATGGATAAGTGCAAATAGCACACATATAACGATAACAAACCCATTTGTATAAGAAATTTTAAGACATCACCATGATATAAAACTCCGTATAGTATAATACTACATATATCTACATATATAGTATAATACTATATAGTATATATAGTATAATACTACATATATCTACATACATCCTTACATACCGTAATAAAAGTACTACTCATAAAATTCGAATTGGGAGCTAACAAACGGTATTCAATTAAGAAAGTAGCCCATTTTGAATGTAGAAAATAAGTTTAGTTAGACCCCCTACCGCCCAAGTGGGACGAATTTTCAAAGTGTTTTAATTGAGAGATATTCAAAAGTGTAGGGTAAAAACTTTAAACCTTAATAGGACATAATTTAAATTTTTGATTTTTACCTTTATTTGACGGCGGATGCTATATGGTAACAGTTGATGAATATACGAGTATATAGTAATTCAGAATAAACGTTGTAACGATATAAGACTTGGACATCAAAACACATTAATAGAACGAATGACAACGACTCCAACAGAGTGACTAAAAAGAAAATGGATAAGTTAAATAAATTAAGACATAGAAATGCTACATTATTTGTTACTGTTACTATTGTACTTGGCAAGCACTAGAACAGTAAGAATTCCGGGTGAAAACTGAGGATTATAAATTGGAATGAAATAAATTTATTTAATTCAGTAAGGTTCCAAGATCAATCATTATTCCTTTGAACAGTCTATTTTCATTCATTATTTTACTTGAGGTAAAAAGGAGGAGAGAAAACCTCATCGGAATATTCATGAAATTATAATCAGCCTCGAAACGAACCGTGCAGGCTCAGTTTATTGTATTCATTAAAGCAATAAACCAACAGCATTAATTTATTGAAATAACGGTGCGGTTTCTGATCGTGTGTGGGTTCCGGCCAGGCGTTGGAAAACTTTATGAATATAATACAAATATTGAAAGTAGTAAAATAAACGAACACGATAATAAAAACAAACAAAAATTTGCATGAACAAATCAAATAATTAAATTAATAAAATGCCATAAATTTAATTAAATACTGCATTGCATAACCTTGAAAACATGAGTACTTTAACTGTAGATAAGTAGCATCTGTAATCATTCAGGTATAAATAAGTATTTAGGGGATGTGATCCACTATTTTATATTATACTTCTTCAGGACACTAATGTTTCGGAAATTAAGAAGGACAGCTAGAACTTAATGTAAAACGCAATGTAGTAATATGCGAACGTAATGCAGCAATGTGCGTAATGTCTGACATATGCGCGTAACATAGAACGCAGTGCAGTAATGCGCGTAACGTAATGTAGAACGTAATGTGCTTTTAAATTAAGGAATATAATAACTGAGGCCGATACATAACATACATTTTACATAACATACACATAGGCCATTCTACAAAGTGCCGATACATCGATAGCAATATGCGCACTAACATTTAAGACAGATACAAAAGTCGATACACTTACAAAAGTTGTATGATTGGGGAAACTAGAGATAATTCGACTGAGCAATGAAAATTCAGAGAACATATGAATTTAATTAAGCTTAGACATGAAGCGTTCTCGTATATACCTTGAAATATCAATAATCTTAAAAATGGACAGAATACAACAATATGATACGAGCACTACATTTATGAAACAAGCTTCTATTATCGAGAAAACGTGAATCATTAAACCTCGAACTCAGCCCAATACATTTATTATTTAAACGAAAATCCAAGTTAAACAAGGCAAAAATTAATTCCTTAAGCATACATAACTAATACCAGTATGGATAAGTGCAAATAGCACACATATAACGATAACAAACCCATTTGTATAAGAAATTTTAAGACATCACCATGATATAAAACTCCGTATAGTATAATACTACATATATCTACATATATAGTATAATACTATATAGTATATATAGTATAATACAATAAAGTATATAAAGTGATAACCGGAAAGTACAATTTTTTTTCATTTAGCAATAAATATCAAAAGAATTTTTCGTGAAATTAAAATTGTAAAGTAATCTTCATATGAGACAGTCCACTAAACACATTTAAAAATATAATATATACCCTCTCGTAACAGGGCACGGAATAGTTATGGACTTTTTCAAAA